>JAOXNR010054101.1:0-13078 GCA_028571225.1 Parsonsia alboflavescens | reverse complement strand
ATCGATCATGGCTACATTTTCCATTAACTTTTGCTATGTTCTTTCTTTGATCATAGCACTCTCATTTTCAAGCTTCCAAGTAAGCCAAGCTGCTCGCCATCTCCTGCAAACTTCAGTTCCGTCACTGCCTCAGCCTACGTTGCCGAAGTTACCGAACATGCCTACGGCTACGCTTTCGCCGTTGCCAGCCAACCCTTTGCCAACTCTACCAACAAATCCTACTCTGCCTAACAGAACATTGCCACCGTTGCCAAGAAGTACTCAAATGGCACCTTTGCCAACCATGCCGACTCTTCCTAAGGTATCAGTTCCTCCGATGCCAGCCATTCCTTAGCTTCTAGCAATTCCGAATACAATGCCCTCAGTCTCTTTCTTGTCATCGCCACCTTCACACTAGACATTTCTGAAAACTGGGATTAATTAATTTTCTGTTTTTAATGATTTCTTGTTATGCTTTTTGGAGTTATACAGTTAATAGAGTTGTCGAATTACTTAGCTTGTGGCAGCTGCGCCTGAATTAGATTGTGGTTTTTTTTTTTTGAAATTTATTTGTGATTGTATTTATTCACATACTTGTATTTATGTTGGAATAAAATATAGATTATAGTGTGTGCTTCAATCTGTTTTTATTTATATTTATATAATATACTCCTTTCGTCATTATTTATAAGTAGTTATTAGCAGTCTATGTTATCAAAATTAAAGTAATACATTTTTCTAAAATGCTTTTATTTATGATTCTAATTATTAAAAAAAAATGGGGGAAAAGATAGGGGTAATATGATAAAAAGTTAATAAAATATGTAATAAGCTAACTACTATGGCTTAGTGATAATAGGAAAGTGACACTACTATAATTTTTCCCCTTTTTTTGACAGAATTATTGGCGGATGAGTACCACTGTTAATATTTTCTTGATAGATTTAATAATTCAGTCACAAAATCTTTTAAGAAAATTAACATTCCATGAATAATTATTGATGGATAACTTTTTTCCAATAAGAAAAGTTGGAATTTAGTCAATAATTTATTAAGGAAAATAAGTCAATTTCATTCCTAAAATTTGGCCCTAAAATCAATTTCATCCTTAAAGATTTTTTCTGTTTTTATTATCTCAAACCATTTTACGATCTACCATTCTGGGATCTCCATCCATCTTTTCCGTTAGGTGCCCGCTAGTCCAGGGTAAAATATACTTTTAACATAGGGAAATTAGTCAATTTCAACCCTAAAGTTTAACCCTAAAATCAATTCAATCCTTAAAGTTTCTTTCCTACCTTTATTATCCCAAAACATTTTACGATTTGCCATTACGGGTCTCCATCCATTGTAACAATTACTTAGTAATTTTCAGAACAACAAGCCGTTAGTTGGAGGCAAAAAAGACCTTTAATTTGTTTCCTCCCAAAACCAAACTCACCTTTTGACATTTAATCATTTGAGCATTTCATCGAACATTTTTTAGAGTTGAATAAGTCTACAATATCCCAATATCCAACTAAATTAGTCCTCCTTGTTATTCTCCCTATATGATTGATGTGGGTGGGTATATCCTTAATTCCAGAAGGTCTCCAAATAGTACATTCTACACTCATGGTTTCTCTTTAAAATTTTGTTGGACTCTTTAGTGAGGCAGAGGCATTCATCAGGGAAGGAAAAATTTCATAGTGTGGAGAAGTGCTAAGAGCACTATTAGATGGGTATGGGATACATCGAAATGTGTATGAGAGTAAGAAAATCATTGAGCAGCTTTGTAATTTCTCAAATTGGTATGCACATCGTAAAAAATGAGACATGGTGAATAAAAAACAGTTCAAGATATGGATCTGAAACAAAAAAGAACTTATAACTGGATTGAGTTCAAAAACGAGATTTATGTTTCCAACCGAATGTATATACATACAGAGTTACATAGGTGGATGAAGGAAATAGAAGAACAAGAAGCTTCTAGGATCATATCAGATTTTAGCCTCCATGATGTTGATGAAGGAAGGGAATGAACTCCCATTGGACACAGTGAACTATTAGTCACTTCCTTAAAATAAATTCATACAATAGATGAGAGTACGATTCAAGTATAAAAAATCTTCTAATTTGTTGCCATTGCCATGATACACTTAAGGTCATTTGTAGAATGGTGGGCAGAGAAATTATTATAGAGGATACAAGTTGTTTTCACCACTTTAAATGTGGAAGTTGCTCTTGTTGAGATTGTTGGTAAATTGTCGAATCATGATACTCTCATCTGAATTCCAGCATCATCTGCGTAATCTCAGTGTTTGATAAAATATCTGAATGGGTTAAGTGACTAAAGGTAAGTTTGGTTGTGGGGGATACGAGTTAAATGTATTTTTTACCCTTGACTATAGGCTTGTTGTTTTGGGAATCACAAAATAATGGTTAGAATGGATAGAGACCTCATAATGGAAAATCGTAAAATTTTATGGGACAATAAATGCAGGGAAAAAGACTTTAAGGATGAAATTGATTTTAGTCTCAAACTTTAGAGTTGAAATTGGCTAATCCCATGTCAAAAGTCTATTTCACCCCCAACTAATAGGCACTTAACGCCAAAGATGGACACAGTCCTCATAATGACAGATAGTAAAATATTTACAAACAATAAAGGTAGAAAAGAATCTTAAAGGATGAAACTAGTTTTCTGGCCAAACTTCAAGGGGAAAAAGGCTAATTTCCCATTTATTAATGAAAAAGCATCTTTGACGGATATTTTCTCTTTTCCAGAAAGGTTTTGACGACTTTATTTGTCAAAATATTGAAATTTAATGATAAATAGTGACAGTGGGAATAATATTTATCACTTATGTGTTAATTCAATGGTATGATTAATGTAATATCAATCATACCTGATGGGGTCCAAAAGAGGGTCACCCCACAGATCTTGATGGAGCTCCTCGATCAGTAGTCAGAGAAGATAAGAAAAAGGGGTCACCGGAGTGGGTGGTCGCCCAGTGGGGTCACCGGTGGTCGTGGCAGGGAAGATTTATGACTCAAATCGGAGCTTCCCAGGTCGAAGTCGAGGTTTGTCAAGATCTTAGCTCGAGCTAATTTGGGAGGTCGGTGGGGGCTGCCCGCTTGCCCACGTGTCCTCGTTGACTCTATGAGTCTGACTTTCCGACACTGAAGGCTTGGGGCCCTCTGGCCCATTTGGGTTGACTTCTATCTGGGTCCTGCCTGTTTGAGTTAATTAGTCCGGGTCATGCCCGTTTCACCCATCATTACCCCCCTTTAGGCCCAGCGAGCTTAGAGGTCATTGGTGCATAAATTACCATCTTCAAGTTGTTGCCGCTACTGGGTCTGCCGATTCCTTGTAGCAGCTAACTTCAAGGGCACCTTTCCTTTCACGTTTCTAGTTGAGAGCTACAAGCAGGCTTATAATTTTTCCGCTTCAAGTAGAGTTGTGCACACCTAGTCGGGCATGGAAGGTATATGAGCAAGACTGGGACTCACAAGGTCGTAGGTTGTGGTCTAGTGAGGCTTCTGTTATGCTCATTTGGGTCCTTGACCGTGAAGTTGGTGGTAGAAAGTCCCTACCCACTCACACCTCGGGACTCGCTAATGTGACCTTCGGGTATTATAAATTATCATCTTCAAGTCTTGAGTCTGACCTTTAGGTGTTGAGGTTTGCCATCTTGAGGTCGAGGACCCTTCCTTTCATTTATTAGAAGTTACCATCTTTAGGCCGCGGGTCTGACTTTCAGGTATTAGAAACTACCTTCTCCAAGTCTTTGATCTGGCTTTCAGGTATTCAATGGTTGCTATCTCTAAGCTACGATCTTTTGAAAGGTTGAACAGCTTTCTTGCAACTGTTTGTGAGGCTGGCCTTCAGGTATTTTTGGAACTTACCATCTTGAGGTGGTGGCTCTTGGTAAAACTGTGCTGTTTTTTTGCAACAAATATTTTCGTAAGAGGACCTATCCCTTGGCTTTTGGAAAGCTTTGGTGGGAAATCTTTGCTAGAGAATTGCCTCGTTCCAATTTTCGTAGCTCCGACCTACTTTCTTTCTGAAAAAGCGCTGTCCTTCACTCTTTCTATTGTGAAATTAAGTTGGGGTGAGTTCTGTTTTTGAACCGTCGACCAGCCTCGAATCTGGGGAAATTTTATCCCGTTTTACAGGATCTTGGGTTCCTTATATTTGATTTCCCCAAATCTTGGAGATTTGCATAGACGTTCTCTCATCTTGTTAGAATTTTCAAAGTTCCTACCTGTTGCTTCTTCCTCTCCTTCAGCTAGAACACTTTGCTTTTCCGAGACTTTCACCTCTTCCTTTAGGACTTCAACGAGTGAGTTTTCCTCACCTTTCTTTTCTAAAAAAATTATATTTTCTTTATCTTTTCAGCATGTCAACTGTGTCCAGTAGTCCTTACCCCCGGACCGAGGGGCCTACGTCTTCTTCTTCTTCCATTGATCTACAGAATGGAGTTTTTTACTTTCCCCCGGTACTGCCTAGTGCTCCCTTAGTGAAAGCCAAGACCTTTGGGCTCTCTGAAGCAGAGGCTCATTCTATAGCTTCTACCTTGAGCCCTAGCCTGATCTTTCAGCTTTGTGGTGAGTTGGGCTTGAGCAAGGGTGCAATTGTTCCCGCCAAAAGGCATGACCCCGCCTACAGTAGGTGTGATGGACACATAGTCCTTTGGAGTGCTAACCTCAAGGGAGGTATCTTGCTTCCATATATTCTCTTTGATATTGCTTATTTTAGACACTTTTCTTTGGCCCAACTCGTCCCTAATTCCTTTCGAAAATGGTTACCTTTTTGGCTACCGACCATCTTTATAGAGTTCCGGTTTCCCTAGAACTTTTTAGGTGTTTCTATAGATTGGGTGTTTCTTCTGCTGCTACGGGCGCCACATGGTATCTTCAATTCACTTCTTGGCACAAATTGGTTGGTCCTTTTTAGTGCTCTGTGGGGGAATGAAAACCCTTGTTCTTCTTTGCTCATCTCCCTTGTCATTCTCTTATATCTGAAGCTTATCCAGATTGGAACCTTAGTCGCACATTTTTCAACGAACTTCCCTATTTATCAGTCGATTAGGCTAAACACGAGGACTTTCTTTTAGACTTGGTTGACTCTGGTAAACCCAAGATGGGATGCTCCAACCCAGTCTAGCCTGAGGTCTTCCTCCGCTCTGTCGGGTTCAGACAGCCATTACAGCTTGACCTCTGGGGGGAGAGGACGAGGTTTTATCGGTCCTTCCCCTACCAGGACTCTGGTTGTCAAAATTCCCATTCCACTGGGTCGGGGAAAAACTGTAGTGGCTGAGAGGACCTAGGGAGCCTCTAAGAGAACTTCAACTGTAGCTGGGATGAAACCTTCCGACAGGCCCATTGAAATATCGACCTCGTCCTTTGCGCCCTCTTCCCTACACCCAGAGAAGATCACTTCAGGCTTTTCCAGGAAGGGGAAAACTTCGGCAGCCGCTAGTTTGATGGAGGAGGTCGTAGGGACTCTGAAAAAGCTGGGAGACTCTATTTTGATGAGGGAAGTGCAAGGTGGGTGCCTAAAATGGCCATGGAAGCATATGACTTATTATTCCAGTGGCCTCATTCTCAATCCTTCCTGATGAGTGTGTTCCTTCAGTTGATCGGGAGATCTATCAACAGCTAACTGATGAGGAGGTTGGGAAATTTGGGTCTTCCTTCCTTGCTGGGGTAAGTTTCTCCTGATGACCTTGGTCTGTGCTTACTCTTTTTCAACTTTTATAAACAAATATATTCCTTCTCTTTTTTGCAAGGCTGTATGGTCTTGGGTGAGCTGTTGAGGAGGCAAGTTGAAAGAGTCTCCAAGGACCCAGAGCTTGCCTCCCTGATTGAAAAGCTCCAAGGGGCCAAGGCCCACCTGTATAAGGAGGTTGTTAAGCTCTCCACCTCTGTTGAATCATCCAAAAAATCTTCTCATTTCGTGCCAAAAGAATGTTGCTGAAGCTAGAGTTTCCAATGAGAATATTTCTTAAGTCTTGGACACGACTGAGAAGAAAATGGCTGAGCAAGAGGAGCATAATAAGGTGCTTGAGGCTAGGCTAGAGGAAACTTCAAGGGCTCTGTGACGAGGAGGGCAACCTTACTATGAATAATCTAGAAGAGGTCCCTACTTTTCAGGAGTATGTCCTGTCTTTGCTAGGACCTTAATTAATATCTTAGTAAACTGCTATTGTGGATGAGCTCAGGGGACTCAATCCTAGGTTAAAGACCAACCGTACAACAGATTCCCACCTTTATCGTCCTGTGTTTATTGCTTCCCTCCCTTAGGAGAAAGAGGACCAGGAGGAGGCCTCTCCCAAAGAGGTGGCCGCAGCAGAGTCCTTGGCCTAAGTCGGTGAGGCAGGAGAAGGACTTTCTAGGAAGGGGAAAAGGGTTGTGGAGGCTGTTGCTAGGGGCTAAGAGGTTCCTGACATTACCCCTGTGCCATGGTATCTGTTGAAGGTATTTTCGTCTTTCCAACCACAGATTATTTTGCAAAAATGTTTCCCCAAATACTGAATTCTTTCTTTGGGGAAGGTACTTGACCCTTTCCAAAATTTTCCCCTTCGTTCTTAAATGTTCCTCAACTGACTCTACTATTGACTTGATTGACAAGTAACTCGGTTGCAGCCCTTCCTAGTAGCTTTATTTATGCTAGCACCCCAGCAGAAGAGGAGAGGGATGATGATGATGTCCCCCTGGTGCAACGCCAGGCCCAGAAACTGGAATGAGCTTTTCTTGTAGATAGCTTTTAGTGCCTTCTACCTTGGCCTTTCTTTGTTATTTTTTGAGTAACGAATACTTTGCAAGGGTCTGTTTGTGGCCTTCTGCTTTATTTTTTACTACACTTGACACACACAGAGTTTATTTTTGGCTCTATGTTCTCTTTTCTATCTTCCTATAAATTGCTCAGTAGTTTCTACCGCTGCTTTGAACAATATTTCTGATCTTCATACTCATAGTTTTTCAACAATCGCATGCTTGCATAATTGAACTGTTTTTTTATCCAGACAACTTAAATTAACACAAGCGTAATGACTGCATAAACTTTAGGAGAAGTTATCTTTAAACTATGCTGAGCTCGTTTAGGTCATAGTTGAGTGTAACTGACAAGTCCATGAGGTCTTTCATATCTTAGATGACCTTTAGGCATAAAACTTTTTTAAGTGGCAAGCATTCCAAGGTCTCAGGAGTTGTCTTTCATCAAGATTAGCAAGCTTGTAGCTCCCTCCTTGGTGGACTTCTTGGATTAGGTAGGGTTCTTCCCAGTCTTCTTGCAGCTTGGTCAATTGACCTTGTTTGCCAACATCTGACCTTTTGAGGACCATGCGAAGTGTCTTTCTTTTACTCGCTTGTTGAAAAATTTCGTTACTTGCTTTTTGTAGGTTCTATCTACTTTGATTACCTTGTTTCTGACTTCTTCGAGGAGGTTAAGCTCTGCCCTTTTCTTCCCCTCATTTAATTCATACTCGGTCAGTCTTAAAGATGTCATTCCGACCTCAACTGGCATTATCGCTTCTGCGCCAAAGCACAAGCTAAATGGAATTTCCCCGGTGGCTTTTCTGGTTATGGTTCTGTATGCCCATAGTATACTTGGGATTTCATTTGGCTAGTCTGCGTGGTGACCTTCTTTCTCGAGTTGAGTGAGCCTCTTCTTTAGTCCTTCTAAGATTGTTCGATTTGTGACTTCTACTATCCCATTGGTGTGTGGATAAGCCACAGAGGTCAATCATTGCTCAATGTGAACATTCTCGCAGAAGGTTTTGAATGGGTCACCAATAAGAACCGATCATTTTCTGAAATGATAACTTGAGAGATCCCAAATCGGAATACAGTACTTCTCCACACAAATGATTTAACCTTTTGCAATGAGATCACCATCATTGGCTCCACTTTAACCCATTTGGTGAAGTATTCCACAACAACTATTAGGAATTTGGCACCTTTACTCCTTTTGAAAAGGGTCCAAGGATGTCAATTCCCCATATGTCAAATGGTACTGAGGCATTGATTGGCTAGTATTTCACAGGTGGGAGATGTGATTTGTTCCCGTGTAACAGACAGCTTGTGCATTTCTCAATGGTTGTGTCAGCTACCACTGTGGGCTAATAATACCCCATCTACAGGAGCTTCTTGGTGATAGTTTTTGCCCCTATATGAGAGCCACATATGCCGCTAGGTACCTCGTCAATCACATATCTACCCTCCCCTGGACTTAAACATCTTAGTTGTGACCACGTGTATGACCTTCTGTATACCTCGTCATCTCCTATCAGGATGTAGCGAAGTGCCCATCTTCGCACTTGGCAAGCTTCCTTCTGGTTGTCGGGGAGGTCAATGTGTTAAGGAATCTGAAGATTAGATATCTCCAGTCTGGTTGATCCTCTATAACCATTCTTTCTTGTTGATCAATGTTGGGAGAGCGTAACTGCTCTATGAGTAGCTCGGTATTGGTTCTAGCTACCTCTCGGTAAACATTGGACAGTATGCCTACTTCTGAATTTTGCTCTTGGAATCTACTCAATGACTAAGTAGTCAAGTTTTGAAATCATGCTCTTACCCTCTTGAGATACTTGACCATATTGTCTCCTCTTACTTCGTATTCTCCAGTAACTTGGCTGGCTACGACTTGTGAATCTGTTTTGGCATGTAGTTTGTACACCTTGAGAGCTCTTATAAGCCTTTGACTTGCTAAGAGAGTCTCATATTCAGATTCATTGTTCAAGGTTGGGAAGTTGTACTACATAGAGTAAGGGATCCTCATTCCCACAGGGCTGATCAGTACAATAACTGCACCTGAATTCTTTTTTTTTGTGGACCCATTGTGAACATGGTCCATATATCGTCTTCACGAGTACTTGCGTGCTCTAGTGGAACTTTGGTACATTCTTCTACAAAGTTTGAGAGAGCTTGAGCTTTGATGGCCTTAGTTGTTTCAAACTGGATTTGATACCCTGAGAGCTCGAGAGACCACTTCATTGTCCTGCCTGAAAGTTCAAGCTTTGCCAGAGCTTGTTTCAGTGGTAAGTTGGTTAGGACTCTTGCTAGGGAAGCTTCAAAATACGGCTTTAATTTCCTTGAGGTGATAATGATGAGGTACGAAAATTTTTCGAGGTCCGTATATCTAATTTTTGGACCTCGAAGTAAACAGCTAACATAATAAATAGGAAATTGCTGACCTGACTTTTCCGTTATTGATATCGAGATCACCACCTTTTCGGTTGTGGTCAGGTACACATAGATTTCTTCTCTTGATCTTGGGGAGATAAGTTGAGAAGGTTTGCCCAGAAAATTCTTCAGCTGATGAAAGCCTCCTGATAGCTTTCAGACCACTGGAAGTCCTTTGCCTTTTTTATGACTTCATAAATTTTTCTCCTTTGTCTGCCATTTTGCTGATAAAGTGTCCTAGTGCTGCCATTTTTCCTGCCAGGCTCTATACCTCTTTGAGGTTTCTGGGAGGTTCCACATCCAGCAGAGCTTTGATCTTGTCTGGTTTGGCATCGATACCTCCCTCCGAGATCATGAAGCCTAGGAACTTTCCTGTAGAGACCCCAAAGGTGCATTTCTCTAGATTGAGCTTTATGTGAGCAGTTTTCAAGGTTTGAAAAGTTTCCTTTATTAGCCTCTCAATCTCACGTTTGACATCGAAGCAATCCTCCGTGAGATGCCTGTGATCTTTATGGTAGTGGCAGAACTTTGCTAGGTCTCTTTTGCTGGGAGGCTTGGGTGGCTTAAGAAGGCCGTCTTGAGTGGAGTGACCATGAGGTCGAGCTTGGCTTTCCTTCTCCTGTCAGAGGTTCCCCCCCTTTGGGGGGAAGCTTTTTCCTATCCCACTTTTGTTTTTGATTACTCCTCGAATGTCCTCTGTTGTCTATGTCTGTGGCTGAGGAGAAGCCTGAGATCTTCTTCTGGACCGCAAATTCTTCATCCTTGATTAGTTTTTCCAGAAGTTACTGCAGCTCCTTCATTGTTTTCACTGGCTCCTCGGCTAGTCTGAGGGCTACATACCCCACTTGCAAACCTTACTTGAATGCAGTGATGTAGATGGCATCGTTTTTCCACTCGATCTCTACTACTTTGTCATTGAAACGACTATAATAGCTTTGGGTGCTCTCAAGACCTTCTACTTGATGAGAAAAAGGTCGTTGATATCGTTTTCGCTCCTCGTGCTGCATTATTAGTTTTTCAGAAACAACTCCTTCAGTTGTGTCCGCCTTGAGATGCTCTCCTCAGAAATTCCTTTTAACCACGATTGCGCCTTTTTGGTCAGCTTGGACCTGAAGGCTCTACATTTGACATGGTTGGCATGCTTGAACATCTCCATGTATTAGACATACTCATCGATGCTTTGCTAAGGTTCTCCAGTTCCATCATTGTTTTTCTCCAATTGTGGAGCTTTGAAACCTGAGGGCATCTTGGCTACTCGGATGCTGTGGACAGATGCGAAAGCTCGGTAAAGTCCACAGTGCTTTGTTGCTCTTGATTGGTCGTGGGAGCTACTCTCCTTAGTGGGTTAGGGGCTGCTTCTTGAGCTCTTTCACCTATCATTTCAATCAGGCTACTATGAGGGGGCATTCTTGCCCCCAGAGGAGTTCGCAGCAAGCTCCTATGCTCTTTAGGGAGTGCACCCTATACCTGGCTCTTAGAAATGGCCGCTCGGTTGAGCCTGTCCCTTAGGTAGTACCCTCTTCCGTTGTTGAGGGTTTCTCTGAGATTGGTCACCAACGGGATTCTCACTCCTTGTGACCTTTGCTCTGGTTGACCTACTTCTTGATCTGCATCATCGCGTAAGGGTTTAGCTCTTGCTTCTGAAGGTTGAAGCCTGTCTGGCTGGGTATGTTGGGTTTGCCTCCTGGGCAGTTGTGTATCCCTCCCGGAAAGCGCTGGAGTACGCCCAGTGGAAACGTAATGTCCCTTGCCAGAGATCGCTTCGAGGGCTGCCACCATTCTTTCCATTAGATTTACAAGCATGGATATTCGGGTTCATTTAGATCTTTGTGGCTTGGGCGGCCTAGGGTTGATGACATTCACCGTGGGATCCGGGTGTCTTTGGTGCCCCTCTTCTTGTGCCGGCCTCTGGTTGGTTGGGGCATTCTGGGATGGGCCGGACTGTGCCAACAGTTACTACCCTGTTGTGTGTTGGACCCTAGAATGCCGTCATTAACGGCCAACACTGGTAGTGGTATTTCAGGCACTATCTCTCCAATGCGTAATTGCGTAACGGCATGGCAATTGAACACGAGAAGGTTGCGACTAGGCCATCAAGACTGTTTAATCCATTTTTTATGTATGGGAAAAAGGCTAGGCTTTTCTTGTTACAGATCCCCACAGATGGTGGCAGAGGTGATGGAGTCCAAAAGAGTTGGACCAAGTCACCGCACAGATCGTGATGGAGCTCCGCGATCAGCATCCTGAGAAGATAAGAAAAAGGGGTCACCGGAATGGGCTATTGCCCAGGGGAAGAGCTCCGATGCCTAAGTTAGTATTTTGGGAGAGTTTTCCGGTAAAGACAGTTTTCAGAAAATTGGAAGGCTTAGTTCTTTATTTTCTTGCCTGGTCCTCCGATTGATTGTGTTTTTTTTTTTTTTTTTTGTTTAAGTAGAGAGAGAGAGAGAGAGGGAGTCAGTTACCTCCTGGAATTGGACTATGCCTTACGTAACAGTAGGTGGTTAGGATAAAATCCTGCTAATTGCTCCTAAGATCATGGAGTTTCCCTGAAACTAGAGATTTTGCCATTCACGTCTTTGTGAGAGCTACGAGCTTACACACCGACCTTTAGACCAACTTCACGACCTCCACATGGATGTTAAGGATCTCGGACATCTCTTCTGGTGAGGTTGTGCCGAGTGATCCTTGGCTCCTTAGAGTGGCTAGGAGTCTCACATCGGTGGTCGTGGCATGGAAGATTTATGATTCGGATCGGAGCTTGCCAGATCGAAGTCGGGGTCTGGCAAGACCTTAACTTGAGCTCATTTGGGAGGTCGAAAACCTCTAGGTCAGTGGTGGCTAGCCGTTTGCACACGTGTCCTGGTTGACTTTGTGAGTCCGACTTTCAAGTATTAAAGGCATGGGATCCTCTGGCCCATTTGGGTTGACTTCTATCCAGGTCTTGCCCGTTTGAGTTGATTAGTCCTAGTCTTGCCCATTTCACCCATCAATACCATAGAGGTCTTTGTAAATTAGATAAACTTAAGTTTCCTTCCTTTCGAAGGGTATAAATGGATTTGTTTCCACCATTTTTAATGGTAAGGTATTTATGCTTCCCTTATGTTTTTAATTGTTTTTTCATCAATAAACGGGTAGGGGGGTCTGCCAACCCCACACCATCATTGGCGGTTTAAAAAAAAAAAAATGTAGCATCAATCTAACTTAAGTTAAATCAAAAACTAAAAGAAAAAGAAGGAAGCTAGATTAGAAAAGAAATATCTGTAATACTCTCTTTGTCACTATTCATAAGTCATTTTAGCTATCTTCTTATCACTGATTATAAGTCATCGTTTTAATTAATTAGATATTTTATAACCTTCAAACTATTTAGATCTAAAAAAGGAGTATTAAAGTTAACAGTTAGTTGTCTTTTTTTTTTTAAAAAAAAAAATTTAATCAAGTATTCATATGGTTTAGTTTATATTTTAATTTGGGTTTAATTTCAAAAAAAGATATTTATAAAAAATAATTTTTTATATAAGAATTTATTTTTTTTCTTAGCAGTATTGACTTAACTGTTGATTGTTAGATACTTAACACTAAATAAGGTGTATTTCGTAGCACTTGTCATTACTATAAATATATATCGGAGCGCGCCTTAATGCGCGCTCCAACTGTTACCGTAACGGAATTCTTGCTCCGATTGGTTGGTTGCATGAGCACTGTAGCAAGAATTTCATTACGGTAACGGAATTCTTGCTCCGCTTGGTTGGTTGCATGAGCGCTGTAGCAGCAATTCCATTATGGTAACGATTGGAGCACGCAACGCGCTTTAGCAAAATCGTATATATATATTTCAGAAACAACTGTTTAGGAGGAGTTTGTTGCAAAGAAAAATCTGGATGATTTAGGCAAAACCCCCCTTGCAAGAAAATCAGGTTGAATTAGGTCA
>JAOXNR010054100.1:0-13080 GCA_028571225.1 Parsonsia alboflavescens | reverse complement strand
GAAATAGAAGAGTAAATATTCGCCCGCGAAAACTTTCTTTTTTTGAATTGATAAATTTGGACGATAAAAATTAAAAACCTAAATGAAAGACAGCTCTTTTAAAAACATTAGTATATCGAGCATTAGAGTCCAAACTTTGCGATTCCTTGGGGTAGGACTTTGGCATATGGTTCAGATACAAACAAGAGCTTCAAAACAGTTGGTTTGGTTGGCCTTTCCAGTGCCGTATGTAACTTCCACTTGATTGAATCCTGGTAACCAACCTTGCTATTGCTTCAAGCAAACTCTGCAATACCATTTGTGGATAAATATGGTTCTTTTGATCTGCTAATTCTCTCTAGCATCACAAATGTTAGTACTACTACCGTCAGTACAATAGTTCTTGTACATTTGTATCTTTTACTTCTCCTGAACATTTTAATAGATGTTTGCTTAGAAAGACGTAAGGATCTCAGAATATACTAATCAGTATATAAAGTTAGTGTCTTTTGTTTTCTTTATGGTTCGGAAAGTAAGCCAGAGAGAGAGAGAGAGAGAGAGAGAGAGAGAGGAGTGTGGCGTGGGGAAGGAAGAGTATTAAAGAAAAAGCAAAAGCAGATAAGACTGCCCTGTGGAACAACATGTATATATATAATACAGAAGAAGAACCCAACTGGTTTATGTTTATTTTCCAGCTGAAGAAGTGGCTTCTTGCTGCATTCAGAAGAACAAAATGAAGAATCTTGCAAGTCTGGGGAGTAGTGGCAGATTATCATCAGACGAAAACGAGGATGAGGAGCTGTCCAAGTTGGCAATTGCATCATTTCAAGCCAGAGAAGAAGAGATTGAGAAGAAGAAGATGGAGGTGAAGGAGAAGGTGGAGTCTCAGCTCAGCCGTGCCGAGGAGGAGACACGAAGGTTGGCACATGTCTGGGAAGTAAGTCCATATTATTATTGTGAACTAATTGCTGCTACTCTTGCACCAACCTTAAGATGAAAAAGACTGAAACAATCTTGTATAAATTGGAACAGGAACTTGAAGTCTTGACAGATCCCATGAGGAAGGAAGTTGCAGCTGTACGTAAAAGGATAGACCTTGTTAATCGGGATCTTAAATCACTTGGACAAGCATGCCAGAAGAAGGTAAAGTCTCCCAATCCGGAAGCAATTGCACTACCAATATTGTCCCAAAATACCATAGAAACTTAAGGAACCATGTCCATTTCTTGATCCCTTGGGCAAAGTTTTCTTGTGATTGATTATAGTGTGCCCCTTTGTTTTCCCTTGTCTTTTTGGAGATAATGACCCAATGATGAATCTTGAAATTTGAAACTTGGAACTACAATCATTTGGTGAGAATAAAGACAACTATATGTGGCTTTTTTTTTTTGCTTGAAATATTGCTTCTACACTTTAATTTGATGAGACATTCTGCTTTATTTGGGGAGATTTGATAACTACGAAGCTCAAAGTGGACCAAACTACTCCTTTTTTTGACTAACAGGAGAAAGAATACAGAGAAACTTTAGAGACTTTCCATGAGAAAAACAACGAAAAAGTGCAACTAACTGCCACGTTAATGGAGGTGACAATACTTCTACTTCAACTTCAAATTCAAACCGTTGAAAGCGGAAGGATACTTTTGTCTTCGTCGATTCTTTCCCTTTTTTTCTTTCCCTATATTGGTTAAGCAATTTTTTAGCTATTAACCCATTTATCTGCCTTCTCTGTATCTTTGCAGCTAGTGAATGAGAGTGAAAAGCTGAGAATGGGAAAGCTTGAGAAGCTCAATAAAATCATTGAATCGCTCCATTAACATAATCCCAGAAAGAGATTTCCTGCCTGCAAAAGATTGGTTATGAAGTTAATGTAATTCCTCTGTTTCATCTCTTTTTCTCGTTTGTTTTGTTACTATTGAGCATATATATTGTACACATTCTTCTTGTTGAACTCTGCTGCGTATGGAAATGGCCAAGATCACTCTATGGCCTGCTCCTTTTCTTTAGTTATTACCAAGCTATCTTGTAAGATATCTGAAATTCCAGGGTTTCTTTAAAAGAAAAAATTATGCATGAAATTTGCATTTTATTCCAAGCCAATTCACACCAGAGATACGATAACACTTCTTCAGTTGAAGCAGCAGGATAAAAACAGAAACAGTAATTGCATTCCAACGTGAAAGTCAAAGGGAATAGAGTTGCAACGATACATGCAATAATTCTCCTTTTTACGGTTTTAGCTGTTCTTCTGATAGCAACTCCTTGTACTCCATTAATAGACTGGGGATATCCTCCATACGCAACTGAACCATTCCAAAAAGAATAATCAATGGTACTACAGGCAAAAGCAACACAGATTAATTGTAATACTCCACGTGGCATTAGAGCATTACCACATTGGGTATAACAAGAATCTTGCCATTGGCAAAATAGCTTCATAGGTTTTGAACATAGGTTTTAAGGTGACAGGATCATCATGCACAGAGATTTGTTTTTCCTGTGATGATATATGGTCAAGTCTTAGGAATTAAACGTGTACCTACCACTCTCAGTTGCCCAGCATTCAGATTCTAATGTTTTCGTAGGTACCAGGAAGACTAGGAAAAACTGTATCAATAATTTATTCGCAGATTCAAAAAGAATTCTTAAAATGTGGAAATACAAACTTGTGCTAAAGAACAGTGCATACCCAAGATTGTTCATATATTAGTCTAGTAATCAAAACGAGATTTTTGTTTGCATTTCTCTTCAAGAAGCCACTAGCAGTGACTTGATGGACGGGCTTAATAGACAGTCAGAGGAGAAAAGATGGATTAAAAAGGTTGGTGCAAGATGTTACGACCATTAGAACATTATTTCCTTCCAGAAAAGACTTGGAAGTGGTTTAAGTTTCTTTGGTTGGATTCTTCTGTGATATCAAGTAGTAACAAAATCAACAACCTTCACATTTCCTTTTCCAAAATAGGCCACCAAATCCAACTTTCCATTACGTAATGTCCATCCCTACCTAAACTAATAAAGAACTCTTTGCACTTCCCTTTTAAGGGGGACTCCATAAACTTCATTTACATCCAAGTGAAAACTTACCTGGCACACACCTAGTTTTCTATAAGGGTAAAAGGATTAAGATGCAGAAACAAATTCTTGGCACATGCAACACCACCACACAAAACATCATGAAGCTTTATAGAACATGGCAACCACAGGCCAACATTAGGAATTCAAATGAAGTCAATTTAAATGGAAAATCAACGAACTCCAGTCTGAAGAACTCATACCTGAGATGCATTTTTAACATGATAGAATCGGTAAGTCTTCCCTCTAGGAAAGCCAGATTCGATAGGCTCTAGACTCTCCTCAAGTTTTTCCCTGTCATGAGAACCTAATTTTTAGATGAACAAAATGACCAGAGTATTTGCTAAAGGACAAGAGCACCAAAAGGAATTTTAGTGCCCATAACTCTTACATATCCTTTGGACAAATTCTTCATTTTATTATATTTTATTTGTTGCACAAGAATTTCATCAAGATCTTTGAAGACATTACAAAGGGCTAAATCCTTCATCCATACAAGATAACTATGTTTCATATGATTAACAGTAATAAGGAAGCAACAAACTACATTAAATTTTACACACTTCAAGTTTTCCTTAAAAAAATTTTCTTGTTGCAGCTTCTAAGCGCACTAAACAATTGCCAATCAGTGATCGGTTTCATTTATTTAGATTCGATGAATAGAAAACATAACTGGAATATTTGAGTAGCCAACAGAAAAAAAATGCCAAGTTTCACATGTGAAACCATAAGCCAAGGCATCTATTAACTATATGTGAATAGGTATTTTATATATTTTAAAAAGGATTATAGTTGAGTGAGTGGATAGACCTTAAATTTACTGGGTAATTATCTATTTTTAGTATCCTAAACTCATATATACATGTAATTCCATGTGAATAATATACAAGAAAGATTTATTCTCTTACACCCTGACATTTTACGTGATATCAGAGCCATTGATACCTTTTTTGAAGTAACCTTATTCTCCCTCTATAAGCCTGGGTTCTATGGACCTTTCTTATCTTCAAGAGGACGAATTTTCACCCTCTTCTCATGCCACCCCATTCCATGAGGGAACCCATTTCCAATCCAGCCTAGAACAAATCTTTGGTCACCAATAGCTGTCACACATGAGCCATAAGTTCCATTTCTACACCGCTACTCTGCTAACACACTGAAGTGCAGTGCTCTTCCGGTGGCGCCACTGTGCCTCCTTTGACCCAATCAATTTCTCAATCTTCAGCATTGGGTATTGCATCTTTGGTGTGGTGTTTTTGGCATTCTTCTCTATTTCTGCTCCAGGGTATAGCTTGTCTCTATTTTTTGCATCTTTGCTGTTTTTTTGTTATTAGGCCCTTAGTTTTCTACATTAATGGAAGATATTAACCCCATGGAGCTTCGTTCCACTGCTCAAATTAGTAATAGGGAGATGGAGGAGCAAGTATTGCAGTTCATTAAATCTCGAAAAATGTTTGGATAAAAAAACCACTGGCAATGTCCAATGCAAGTTATGGATAGAGGATTCCGAAAATTTGATAGTTTTGAATAGTATGGATCCTTGAATTTCTTAACAGTATTTATAGCTTGATACTACTGACAAAATTTGGAGCTCCACCAAATGAACTTAATCTTGAAAAGGTAATGATTTCCATATCTTTAAATATAAAACAAAATTTATGACACCAAGCAAGGTGAGTTGCCCATTACTGATTATTATTCTGATTTAAATGGTCTATGGAAAAAGTTAGATTACCTTCAAGATCTCCAAGCGCATTATGTTGAAGATGTAGTTCTACTTCAAAAATTGGTTGAAAAGGAGCAGGTGTACAATTTTCTGGTAGGTTTGAACCCGGAGCATGATCGATACCTGAGCTCAAGTTCAAACGAGGAGTCCTCTCCCTTCACTTGAGCCTTCACTTAAGGATGCCTAGTCTCATGTTTAGCAAGAAGAGAACTGACAAGGGCCTATCTTTTAGCCACCTCATCTTGAGAAGTCTAGGTTAACCATTATCTATCATGAGCTAACAAATTTGAAAACTTCCAATAAGGATCTGAAATTGAGATGTCAAGTTAACTTCTAGCTCCGGCACAGGTTTTGTTCTCCATGTCCCCGAGTTTCCATATTAATCTCTTATCTGTTAGTTCCATTACTAAAACTCTAAACTGTACATTTGAATTCTTCCTTGATCATTTTGTTTTTCAAGACTTTCACACCAGAAAGAGGATTAGCAGTGATTGATGGCTTATACATGATTCATGGAGCAGATTCTAAGGACATGTCTATTTTGGAGAAAATAATAATGAGGTTAGCTAGAATACTTTGCAGTTGAATAGGTGTTCGGGGCATCAATCTTTTTTATATTACGGATGTTATACCCTATTTTGTTTTCAAAGACTCAATTCGAATCATTAGGTTGCTATCTTTGTGAGTTTGATAAGAAATACCTACCCTTCGAGTAATAATAAAAATATATTATTCCTTCTGATATTATTCGTTCTGGTGTATGGGGTCCTACTCAAACCATCCCTTTGTCTGCGAAAATGTTGGTTTGTTACTTTTACTGATTGTTGCACTTGGATGACTTGGACATATTTGTTAAAAGCTAAGCGTGAGGTTTTTTCTTGCTTCTAGTCCTTTCACAAGATGATTTGTACTCAATTTGATGCTAAAATTAAAATTTTCAGCACTAACAATTGCACAAAGTACATGGGCAGTGACTTTGGGCCTTATTTGGAGTATTGTGGGATTGTTCATCAAACTACTTGTCCTTATGACAGTGCACAAAATGAGATAGCTGAAAGAACGAATAAGCAACTATTAGAAGTAGAAATCTCTCTTACGTTTACTATACATTTACCAAAAATAGAAAGATCTAAAACTAGATTAGTGACTAAGGGATTCAATCAAAAATATGGAATAGATTACCAAGAGACATTTGCCTCAGTTACTAAGATGAACACCGTTAGGGTCCTATTATCATGTCTAGCTAACCTAAATTGTGACTTTGCAACAATTTGATGTAAGGAAGGCATTTTTTCATGGAGGAAGAAGAGGTATATATGAATATTCCTCTTGAATTTAATAATCAACAAAGACAAGGGAAGGTGTGCAGGCTAAAGAAACCCTTATATGGATTGAAAAGTCTCCTAAAGCTTGGTTTTATGATTCTGCAAATTAATGATTTCCATGGCTACCATTAAAGCAATGCTGATCTGTTGTGGACGTATTATTATGAGAAGAGACAAGAGACAGAAATTTAGGGTTTCTCTTTAAAGTACTAATTTAAGATTTTTCTCTATTATCATTTGTATTATTTAGTTTCCTATTTATATTAACGTTATTTTTACGAAATTATTTTTAGAAAACCCTACCAAAAAAGGTCTTTTATTGCGGTAATAAGAAGTCTTGGCTATTAGAAATAAAACAATAAGTCAAAATTTTTGTCAAAAGTACGAGATTAGATTTCTCTCTTCCATTAAACTCCAAGGTTCCAGAATCCCTTTGACGAGCTGAATTACACTTCAAGATAGGAGGACCTAAGAACAAAAGGAAAGAGACAGGGGACATTGATTGATTCAGATTTCCCAATTTTTTGAAAATCAGGGTAAATCCCAAGGCTGACAATGGTGGTGATGGTTTTATCAATTTAAGGAGGCTAAGGAACAAATATTCTTAGGCAGACTTCCAGAAATGTTGCTTCTCACAATTTGGGCCACCTGAAAGTTGCAATCCTGTCAGACACTCTGTCAATTAGGTACAGTTGAACTCTATCAGTGCCAATTTTAAGAAAAGAAAGACAGAGCTGATGAGTTTATTCATGAAAATTTGTACGTGGGGTTGTTTTGACAGATTTGGATGATTCCTTTCAACTAGATGTTCAAAGACTTAAAATTACAAAATTTACAAGCTGCTATGAGCTTGGCTAGAGCTTACGAACAGAAACTTCAACTGTTCTAGTTGTTCAATGACCATGCCACTTCCATGGACTCCTACTAGGTCTTCTTAGCTGACAGGTAACCCATCCAGTAGTCAAGTTCAATTTTCCAAGCAGTTGACACAAGTACAAATGGCAGAGAGATCAAAAAACCATACTCAACTACCCTTCAAGGCAAAAAACAGTTTTGGTTAGAATTAGTAGACATAAATATAAGGATCTTCCTCAAGCTTGCGGGCAAGCTGTTTCAGCAAGCTGGGGTAATGTTGCGGACTCATTATTATGACAGGAGGCGATAGGCAGAAAACTAGGGTCTCACTCTATTATTATTTTGATTAGTTGGTTTTCATTTCTATTATCGTTATTTTTAGGAAGTTATTACTTTTTAAAGAAGCCTATCAAATGAGTCTTCTACTGCTGTAATAAGTTTTACCTATATAAAAGGCATATTAAATCAAAAAACACCCTATGTTAGAATTTTAGTTAAAAGTATGAGATCAGAGTTCTCTTCTCTATTGAACTTTAAGATTTCAGTTTCCCTTTGACAAGTTGAATTATTCTTTGAGATAGTTTGACCTGAGAAAAGAAAGGGAAAAATGAAGTTGATTGATTCAAATTTCCCAATTAATTGCGTTGTGTGGAGATTGCCTAATTAAAGGAGCTATTGTCGCAAGAATATGAAATCAAGAATTTAGGAAACTGCATTACTCGGGAATTGAAGTTGCAAAATCAGAAATGGAAATTTTTATTACTCAAGTATATTCTAGATTGCTTGAAAGAAACTGGGATGAAAAGTTGCAAACCTTCTGAGTCACCTATTAACTGCAATCACAAATCTGGGGTGTGAGAATCAATTGACACAAAGGAGATATTAGAGGTTGGTGGCAACACCAATTTATCTCTCATACCAGACCATACATAGCCCATGCAATTAGTTAGGTGAGTCAGTTTATGCATAATCCCAAGTTATATATGCGGTAAATGAAATTTTCTTTAGGGAAAGGCTTCTCACCAAATAAATACATTCTTTAAATTGAAGCCACTATTACAAATGCTAATTAGGGTCTTTAAGAGATAGAAGCAACTTGTAATAGGTGTAATTGATATCGATAGGTCAAGTGCAAAAGTGTCATGGCTCAAAGGTGTTGTGATCTTCTTTGGGAGCAAATTCATGGATTTGGGACTATGCTTAATGGAAAACTTCCATCATACCATGACAGAATAAAGCTACAATCAGTATAAGCTAATGATCCAATTCAACATGACTAAACCAGTGAGATTGATTGACGATTCATCAAAGAAAAGATTAAGTGGTGACATGTGGTATTGGGAAATCAATCAATTGATGCTTTTACAAAAAGTCTTGATAAACGAATTTATCATACACTAATTTGCAAGTTGGGAATGCGTTATCTTTGCTCCAAATCGAGAGGTGTTGAAAATATATAATTAGGTGTTTTGTATATTCATCTAGGAATTGTTGGTTTGTTACCTTTATTGATTGTTGTACTCGAATGACATGGGTATATCTGTTAAGAGCCAAGAATGAAGTCTTTCTATGCTTCCAATCTTTCCATAAGATGATTTGTACTCAGTTTGAAGCTAAATTAAAAACTCTCAGAACTGACAATGGCACGGAATATATGGATAGAGGCTTTGGGACTTATTTAGAGTCTAATGGGAATGTACATCAGACTAGTTGTATTTACACTACTGCTCAGAATAGGGTAGCGAAAAGAAAAAATAGACACTTATTAGAGGTTGCTTGATCCTAGCTATTTACTATGCATTTACCAAAACATTATTGGGGGGATGCTGTTCTTGTTGCTACCTATCTCATTAATAGGATGCCCCTCAAAACCCTTGATTTTAAAAGTCCTATGGAAGTCTTAAAAGGTAAAAATAAGTTTACTATTCCCCCTAAAGTGTTTGGATGTGTCTGTTTTGTTCATACAAGGAATATTTGAAAACTTGATCCTCCCTCTCTCAAATGTGTTTTTATTGGCTATTCCCCCACACAGAAAGGATATAAATGTTATCATCCTCCATCTTGCAGATTTTTTTGTCAGTATGGATGTTAACCTTCAGGAATTTGAGCCTTATTTTAGTGACATTCACCTCTTCAGGGGAGAGTCTAAAGAAGGAAAAGGTGTTGTCTTTCCCAAGAATTAATAATACCTTAGGAAACGAAGAAACAGGAGAACAAGTTCAGGGGCAGACTATTAAATGGTTGGATGGACACAAATTGATAAGATATTCAAGAAGGAAAAAGCTAGAAGAAGCCATCATGCAAACTATTGAACCTGTTGATTCTTCTTCTACTGGTAAGTTGTTTTCAGTTCCTAAGGATTTAGATTTACCTATTGCTCACAGAAAAGGATTCATGACTTGTAGTAAACATCCCATATCTAACTTTGTTTCCTATGATTCAATATCCCCATCATATAAAGCCTTTGCCTTGTCTATTTCCTCTATGTCTATTCCCCAGGATTGGATAGAAGTTCTTTTGGATCCAAAGTGGAAACAAGCTATGACTGAAGAAATGAAAGCTTTGCCCCAAAATAAGACTTGGGAGCTTGCCATTCTTCCGCCTGACAAGAAAGTAATTAGCTGCAAATGGGTATTTACTGTGAAACATAAAGTTGATGGTTCGATAGAGAGATTCAAAGCTAGGTTGGTGGCTAAAGGATTCCTCAAACTTAATGGAGTAGATTATGAGACATTTGCCCCAGTTGCTAAGATGAATACTATCAGGGTTCTATTATCAAATGCAGCTAACCTGAAATGGGACTTGCAACAATTTGATGTAAAGAATGCATTTCCTCATGAAGACTTGGAAGAAGAGGTATACATATGTAGATTCCTCCTGGATTTAATAACAAGCAAAGTCAAGGGAAGGTGTGCAAACTAAAAAGTACCTTATATGGATTGAAACAATCTCCCAGAACCTGGTTTGAAAAATTTAGCAAAGCCGTGATCTCCTTCGGCTACTTTCAAAGTAATGCTGCTAATACCCTATTCCTAAGGCATAAATAGGGTAAAATCACTCTTCTCATTGTTAATGTAGATGAAATGTTGTGACAAGAGATGACAAAGAGGAGATTGCTCGATTAAAGGAACTTTTATCAAAGGAATTTGAGATGAAGGATTTGGGAAAACTGCATTACTTCTTTGGAATTGAAGTAGCAAGATCAAAAAGGGAAATCTTTATTTCACAAAGGAAGTACATTCTAGATCTCTTGAAAGAAACAGGAATGACAGATGGCAAATCGTCTGAGTCATGTATTGAAAGCAATCACAAATTGCAAACAGGGATTGGAGAATTAGTTGACAAAGGGAAATATCAAAGTTTAATTGGAAGACGAATTTATCACGCACATACTAGACCAGACATAGAATATGGAATTAGATTAGTAAGTCAGTTTATGCATGATCCTAGAGTACCACATAGGCAAGTTGTTCTTCGAATCGTACATTACTTGAAATCTTCCCTAGGAAAAGGTTTACTTTTCTCCAAACAAGGTCACCTTCATGTTAAAGCTTTTACAGATGCTGATTAGGCTGGATCTATAGGAGATAGGAGATCCACGTCAGGCTATTGTATGCTTGTAGGAGGAAACTTGGTCACTTGGAGAAGTAAGAAGCAAAGTGTAGTTGCTAGATCAAGTGCAGAGGTGGAATATAGAGCAATGGCTCAAGGTGTTTGTGAACTTCTTCAAGTTCGAAAATTACTATCAGATTTGCAACTACATGCAAATGGAAAATTTTTGTTATAATGTGATAACAAAGCTGCAGTTAGTATAGCTAATGATCCTTTTCAGCACGATCGAACCAAACATATTGAAAATGATAGACATTTCATGAAAGAGAACATTACTAGTGGTGTCTAGAACTTGGTTTATGTGACATCAGAAAATCAGTTAGCAGATGTTTCCACAAAAGGGCTTGACTGACGAATTTTTCATACACTAGTTTGCAAGTTGGGCACGTGTGACATCTTTGCACTAACTTGAGGGGGAGTGTTGACTGAGTGTAAATAGGATTATAATTATTAATTGTTGACGGATTTTATTCGTAGTTTTCTAGTCTAACATGTTTACAATTTAGTAGTTTCCTAGTCCAACATAGTTTTCGTATTATTCTTGAGTTGTATATAAACATGTGTCTTTGAGATAATTTGATATGAGAAATTTAGTATTCTCTTCAACCCTAAATTTCTACAGTATGAAAGATAAATTAATTTCCAAGATAGTCATCCAATTACCTATGAAATCAAAAGTTTACCAAAATAAAACAAGGGTACATGGTGTAAGAACAAGAGACGACCACTGTGGTTCAATGTATGGGTTTGGAGGCACCATCACTTGAGGAGCAAATTTATGATCAAGATGAAGAATGTTGCAACAAGTTATTTCCAAAGCTACAACAAGTTCACACCCAATTAGGCCAGGTGACAAGATTTCTTGGTGGAGTTTGATCGTGTGATTCAATAGAAGCCAAGAAGGACGAACCATGTGGCCAATGCCTTCAATCGTAGGGCCTAACTGTGCACCATTGCAAACAAGAAGCGGCTTGAACTGATCAAAGATTGTCTCAAGACCCCGTTGCATAGAACTTGTTTACATCTACTGAAGAAAGAAAAACGTGAAGATTTTAAGTGGAAAATGGGCTCCTTCACAGAAAAAGCAGGTGTTTATACATGCCAAAGTGGGAGAACTTTCATCAGGACCTCATTAGGGAGTGCCACAACACTAAGTGGGTGAGGTAACCTTGAGCACTTCCGCAATCGAGCCTTGTTGGAGAGCAGCCATAATAGACCTCAATTGCGGGACGATGTGGAATCATTCGCATGGACGTGCTTGGTTGTGAATATGAGATTGAGAAACGAGCACCCACCAATCCATATGGACTATTATCCATTCCCAAGAGAGCTTGGAAATGTCTATCTTGACTTCATCATGATTATCATTATCGAAAGGGTTCGGGTCCCATCATTGTGGTATTTGATCAGTACCAAGGGATCAAGTATGGGATGCTCATTCCCACACCAAGGGATTGCAAAGATGAATAAGTGGCTAGACTATTCTTCAAGAACATGATCAAGTATTGGCAAACTTCTGGGTAGAACTATTTTGGATATTGGAATCGGCTCTCCAATATTCCCGCTAAATGATTAAATTCAATCCCTCCAACAACTTAAGCTTTTGAAGCAGGTAGAAATTTAACATGGTATCAGAGCATAGATTCTGATTTCAAAAACATGGCATTGTTCTCCTTCAATCTGCAAAGGAGAGAATCGACGAGGAAGAGGTTGAGGGCAGGTACTAGGGAAGCAATCCCTTAGCATTCAAAGTGGTCAGGGTTTGGGTGGAACCATCCAATGTGGCTCGATCTTGTCTCACCAAGGCTACTGCCAAGATGAAGAAATGGTCTCTGGTTACTTAAATCGACAGGATATGGTGATGGTGAATTTTTTGTCCAATAGTTCAAAAGCTTCCAAAACTACGTAAACTACAAAGGTACGAGGGATAGAGGTATCAGTTGGGGCCAGGCAAGATACGAGGGATAGAGGTGTCAATCGGGGTTAGCTCGGCCCCAGCATCAAAAGGGGCATTTGAAAGCCCTCCAACTGCAATTTCCTTAGTGCTGAACCCAGAGGTGATACCTTCGTGTAAACCAAAGAAAGAAAAATGAGCAATGCTAACAATGACTACTACTACAACCGACAGTAAAGAAGGGAAGAAAAAGAAACGTACCAGTTTAATCCCTCCAGACAATAAGTCGTTCATTAACCCAAAATTAAATAATGCCAAGTAATTTAAATCTGCAATTTTCCATCAAAAGAATATTATACTGCCTAGCGGAACCTCTAATTCTGCCAGCAAAAGAACCAGAACCCCTTCTCCATTTTATTTCATCGCAACTAAATCATCTGGAAGAAGACACTCACACAGCCAGCAAAAAGAAAAAGAAAAAATCGATTTAGGTTTAATCCAGTCTGCACCTACACAGCTGCAAGTTCAGAGAACTTGCTGAACTTCAAAAGTCATTCCGGAGAGAAATGAATCCAACAAACAATCGCTAACATATCTCGTTCATCTATTCCTCAA
>JAOXNR010054099.1:0-13082 GCA_028571225.1 Parsonsia alboflavescens | reverse complement strand
TTAAATTGAGACTTATTGGGTCATGGCCCATAGAAGCCCAACTTCTAATTAGGTTATTTTAGGATTATTTATATCCTGTTATTTCCAGGAATTTGGGCAACT
Organism: Parsonsia alboflavescens; assembly: GCA_028571225.1. Lineage (NCBI taxonomy): Eukaryota > Viridiplantae > Streptophyta > Magnoliopsida > Gentianales > Apocynaceae > Parsonsia > Parsonsia alboflavescens. The sequence continues at coordinate 12,980 of JAOXNR010054099.1, read as the reverse complement.
GATTCAGAACCCCACTTTTTCAAAACAGAAGTGATTTTCTGAAAAGAAAATTGCAGTACGTCTGTTCGTCTTTCTCACAGTCGCCACTCCACAAAAATAAGATTCCTCTTTTTCCTATTCCCGTCTGTTCACCCAGACTATACATAGGGAATAGATTTGAAGACTTTAAGTCTAGTAGATCTCGATCGACTTATTAGATAGATCTGCAGTTTCATACATCAAAAGGTATGTTTCATCTCTCATTTGTGTGTAAACTTTTATTAAATATGGGATTTGGATCTCGTTTCTCTGTGGATTCGAGATCAATTTCCCTTTCAGATCTACACTTGGAAGCTTCAACCTATCCACCAAATATTTACTAGCCACATTGACGTAACTCCCACTATCCATTATCAGACTACACAAGTTTCCTTCGATCATGCATCTAGAATGAAACAAGTTTTCTCTTTGCATCTCCTCTTCTTCCTTAACTTGGGCACTAAGAACTCTCCCAATTACCATGTTCAATTGTCCCTCAAGGATTCCCTCATTTTCATTTTCCTCATCTTCCCTGTCATCACCATGTTCATTATCTCGCCCCTCCTCTTCCCCTTCACCAGCGGACTCTACTAACCCCTTGTTCATAATAATAACTCTTTTATTAGGGCATTGGTTAGCAAAGTGACCATAACCTTGATATTTAAAGCATTTAAGCTCCCTAGCTTTAAAATGCGGGAGTGGAGTTTTTACCTTGATCACCTTGAGGGGCCTTGGTTTCACTGAATTTAGGCTTAGGTGCCTCTTCTTTGGTGATGACTTTGAGCACTAGTTGATCCCTCTTGGGCCAAGTGTTGGTATTCTTGGAAGATGATGAAACAAAGTTTGAGGTGCCGAAAGTTCTTCCATAGGATCCCTTCCTATTCTTCACTTAGCGCTCAATCTTGATGGCCTTTTGTACCATCTCTTCTAGATCCTCATATTGTTGCAATTCTAGTGTGTCACTTATCTCCCGGTTTAGACCATGAAGAAATCTTACCATTGTTGCTTCCACTACCTCACCCACCAAATTGCTCCTTACATTGCAATCTCCATCTGCTTGTAGTATACATCAACACTCTTAGAGCCATGAGTGAGTGTTTGTATCTTGTGATGGAGGTCTCTTTGGAAATTCCTAGGCACAAATCTCTTCCTCATTTGCCACTTCATTTCTTCCCAAGCCTCAATTGGTGGAGCATCTTGTCGTCGCCTAGCGATCACTAGGTTATCCCACCAAATAATGGCATAATCCAAGAACCCCACAATTGCAAGCTTACTTTCTTCTCTTCGGAGTAACGGTAACACTCAAATATAGATTCAACTCTCTTTTCCCAATCTAAGTAGGCATTGGGGTCATCTCCGCCATAAAAGGGTGGCACCGTTAACTTGATGCTTCCCAAATTTCCATCAACTTCTTCATCTCTTCTTGGCCTCCTAGGTCTATCATCAACATGATATTCATCAAATGCTTCCTCTCTCCTTGGCCTCCTTGGTCTTTCATCCACATGGTACTCATTATAATCTTCTTCATTCACCTTTTCAACCTCCTCTTGTTGCTCATGGTAGTCCCTTCTCCTTGGTTGGGCTCTTGGTTGATGTTCCATTCCTCTCCTCCTTTGAGGTATTTGGTTCCTCATTGGTGGAATTGGAGGTTGGGCCTCCATGGAGTCCATTCATTCTTCAAAGTGATCCATCCTTGTATGGACATCCCTCCTTAGCTCTCCCATGCTGGTGATCATGCTTTCAATTCTCTCCAAAATGGTAGAGCGAACAACATTGTCATCGCCCATGTTTGACGCTTGTGAAGATGGTGAAGGTTCATGTGTCATAATTGCTTTCAAGATCAATCAAGAAAAACAGGGGAATTTCTCTTGAAATCACTTTTCTCTCGTGTTTCACTGTTTCGTTTGATTTTTTCTCACTCTATTGATCTCACCCCTAATGCCTTTTTCCACTGTAGTCCCTAATCAACCCCCAAGAGCAATAGGCAAATCACTTAGTTGATTAATTGAAGTTGTTCAAATGAGAGTCAAGAAAATACAGTTTCAAAGAATTAAGGTCAACCAACTTAATGCAAAGAGCAAACACTTAGAAGCCAAAGAAATTCTCAAATAGGCATTTTAACAAACACCTAGAGCGCAATGAAATTGTGAACCAATTTCTCAATGTCTTCAACTATTCCAAATGTCTTGATTTCAAAGTTGATAGACAAGAGGAAATGTAATACAATAGAATCCCAAATCAACTTCAACTCAAGCAATTGCAAAAAGTTTGGATAGGAAATCCCTCAAGTTCTAGTTTGGTAATTTTGAAATTTCTGTGTGCAAAATATATACTTTTTTAAAAAAAATTTTATAGAACAAGAACTCTTCTTTTCTTTTTCTTTTTTGTAGATATAGATGAACAACTCAACAAACACAAAGGTTCACAAAAGGATATTATGATAGATGTAATAGGAACAAAACAACAAACATACAAGATCATCTGATTTTCAAAGAAGAAAGATATGATCTTTAACACTTAAACAAGAAAGCAAGTAAGATAGTCAAATCTTTGATGATAACCAAGCTCTGATACCAAAAGATGATGTGATTTCATGTAAGTTGAATGGGGTAATTTTCATAGAAACAATCAACCATATCAGTTTAATATAAAGGACTTATCAAAGGTAATTTTTGGGAGATTAGGAAGACCTTTGTAGATTTAACTACAACAACCAACCTCTTGATTTGGAAGACAACTCTATACCTCACCCAAAGTGATTGAGAGCCCAAGAGAAATGACTGAGAACCTAGTTCTAGACACTCTCAAAGATCAAAATGATCTTGGTGTTGGAGAAGCTCCAAGAAAGTTTTCTGTTTTGTCTAAAGATTGAATAAGCCAAAAGGCTGAAACGAGGCCTCAATATACTCATAAAACCCTAAGCTAAACTTAACTAAAGTGTTGGGTGAAAGAGCAGCAAAAATTACAAAGGAAAAGCTGAAAAACGAAGGAAAGGAAACGCTACGTTTTGTTGTCTCGCAGAACGACCGGCGCCCATCGACGAGCCGGTTGCCTCTCCAGTTGTTCTCTATCTTCACTTCAGGTTTCACCGGCACCAGTTCCCTTGCCAGTGGACATGCTGGTACATTTGGAATGCTTGGCCTTGGTTTGGAGGATGACAGGCGCCAATTGATGCACTGGAGGGCACCGGTTCTTCCATTTCAGCCTGATGCAAGGGTGATCCACTTGTTTTTTAGGCCGTTCTACTTCATTCTTCTTTCCTCCTCTCCTCCCAAACCATTTGTGATTGTATTTCCTTGATTCCACTGTCATTTTCCTCCCCCAGAAGCATTATTGTATCCTCCCATAGGCTTTGAATGGAATGTACATTCCACAACTTCATACCTTCCGGTCCTTCTTCAAATCCATTCCTCGTAAACATATCTTCGAAGTCAAATTGTTCTTCCTTGTCTTGGACAAAAATCATCAATGCCTTCTTCATTCTTGACACTCTCATGCTTGTGATTGGTCCTGGTGGCATTAATGGTGCTCTATCTTCATCTAGAAGTAATGATGAAGAGATCTACACTTGATCAAGTTTAGTCAACAAAGAAGTTGTTCCATGTTCGCAACGTTGAAGGGTCATAGGAGGAGTATGAAGGCTTGGAAATGTTCCTAAATGACCGTATTTCAAGTCCACAAAGAGTGCATATTGAGGGCAAGACAAAGTATGGAACAAAGGGTAAAAGAACAAGGAAGGTTGAATGGGATAGAGGCATTCGACGCTTGACAGAACCATCCGGTGCCGGATGGCCCCTGGTAGCTCTGAAACTATTTTGTTTTCTCTTGATTTTTGATGCTTTCTTCTTGTTATTTTTTATATGTTTCAAGGGTAATCATGTCTTTAAACCCTATCCAAGAATTATTAGGTTAATTTAGGGTTTTAGGACTCTATATAGTCTTTATCTTTGTAAGACATAGAACTTCATAACACTTTTACAAACAACATGACAATGTGATTCTGATTAAACATCCTTTCTTCTTGAGTGTTCTACTAAGACTCTTCTAGGGTTCGTTGTTTAACTACTTAGGGTTTCAATGCTTGGTTAGGGTAATTGAATTGAATTGAAGAAATTCAAACCATTAGATCATATTGGAGGGCAATCTTGGTCAATGGTAGCTAGCTTGAACCTTTTAAAGAAGTTTAGGGTTGATCTCAATTTGGGTGCATCTTTTTAGTGAATTTGAGTGAAGAATCTATTTCAATTTTGAGATCTCATCATCTTTTTTGTATCAGAGCTTAGGTTTTTCGTCAAGATGTTTGCCTATCTTTACTTACTTTCTTTGTTTAAGTGTTAAGATCATATTGTTTCTTTGAAATCCTATGTTATTATGTGATTTTGTGTTTGTTCTTTCACCATTATCCTACTTCTTCTCTTATGATACATTGTGATTGTGTGAATTGTGTCCAAGGCCAAAAATCAATGCCAATTCAATTTGTTTGGTTTTTCTACTTCTTCTACCATCTCAACAAAAAACAAAAACAAAAAAAACAAAAAAAAAAAAAAGAAAAAAGGAAGAGATCAAAGATCTAAATTGTGAAAATTCAAAAATCTCATTAAAAAAAAAAAAGAGAGAGAGAAGGAGAGAGAGGAAAATTTGAAATTTCTTTTGATCTACCGTTTGTGAAGTTGAATTCTATTGATATGTTGATCAAATTGATGGGTAGAGCTCGAATTATGATCTATTGAATTGAATTGCCTACTTCACTACTCAAATTTGTTGATGGGGACACTTGATTACATTGATTTTAATTGAAAATTTGGATCACAACTCTTTAACTGCAAGGTGTTTGATGAAATGCCAATTCTCTATTCTCTTTGAATTCTAAGTGTTTGATCATTTGTCTTGTGTTCATTGACCATTCTCTTTGAATTTCTTATCTCTTTGATTCTTATATGTTAGAAAGTATGACTTATTTACTTTGAGTTTTGGATATTTGGTTTGATTACCTTGTTGAGTTAATTGTATGCTCTTGAAGTAGCATTAAGAATTTGAAGAAGAGTTAAGAGAGGTAAAAGGAGCAGGGGGGTGAACACATTAAAGCAAGAAAAAGCCATTTCAAGAGTGACACAAGAGTGGAATTGTGAGGATACATATATCCCTTGTTTTCTGTTTGTTTATTTTGTAGGTAAATCATGGATAAATTCTCATCTCAACCATCTTATGATGGAGAAAGAAAGGAGACATCACATCCTTGTTCTTCTAAGACGTATGTGCCGTACGAAGGGGTTGGAAGAAAGAGCCAACCAATGCATCCATCTAGAAGGAGATATGAACATATGGAGTATCGAGATGGTTACTACTATGACAATGACGGGAGGCCAAGAAGATATGAAAGACAAGGAGGCCATAGAAGACATCTTGGGAGCAATCACATGACCATTCCATATTTCTATGGTACATTTGATCCGGAAGCTTACCTTTCTTGGGAAAGAGATGTAGAACTTATGTTTAAAAAGGATGACTACTTGAAAGAACAAAAGATGGAGCTAGTTGTTGAAGGCATTGAGAGCATAACTTTAGCTTGGTGGGAAGAAGATTTGAAGTTTCAAAGAAAATTGGAGTGCATATTACTGCATGCGAAGGATTGAGGAAGTATATGACGGAAAGATATGCACCAAAGCTCTACTAAGAGGTTGTTACTCAAGACTCCAAGAATGTGAAAGAGTATCATGAAGAGTTAAAGTTTGCATTGAAAAGAGCTAATGTAGTGGAATATGAAGAAGACAAAATGACTAGATTTCTCGATAGCTTGCATGAAATGATTTTGGAAAAAAGTTGAACCATATTCCTCCGATTGTCTTGAGGATATGGGACACATGGCTACTCAAGTTGAAATTCACTTGAAGAAGAGGAAGTCAACACATGGGAAGTCTGATGAAAACTCAACTTATGGCCATCCTTCCACATCTAAGGTGCAAGTAGCTTGTTCAAATGAAGAAAAATCATTTCCCAAGCGCAAAAGTTGTAAGTCAAGCTAGGTGACAAAGTGAAAAATCAAGAGGCTCCTAATGAAGTGAAGCAAGCTGTTGATAATGAGACACTTCATGAAGAGGATGAACAAATGAAAGCCTTCAAGGAGATAATGCAACTGCATCAATTGTTGATAATGGAAACAATGGTGGAATTTCTTAGAAAGAAAGAAGAGATACAAATTAAGGAAAAAGAAGAAATGGCAAGTGAGGACATTGAGAAAGAACATAAGGTGAAAAATGAGAGAGAGCTTGAGAGAGAAAAAGTGCATGAAAGGAAAGGAAAGGAAAAGAGTGAAAATGAGATAAGAACGAGACAATAAAAGGAGAGCTTTCATGAAAAAAGAAAGAGCGATTGAGAATGAAATGGTTCTCAAAATGAGCAAAGAGGATTTTATCCCCATTTCTAACATTGACCATTCATTATCTAGTTGTCTTGTTCCGAATTTTCAGGTTTCTTGTGATGAGGCATATCAATATCATGAAGAGAAGTTGATCTTTATAGAAGATGTTAGACTCTATGTTGTTGAAACCTATAAGCTTGCTATATGCTTGGTCTCTATTTGGCATGTTTGGTGGAACAACTTGATGATATGGTTTATGTTTTGTTCCATTAATAGAGATATGATGAGATTTTGGAATTCGTTGACATATTCCATGTTTTTAGAAGAGCATAATGATGTCCATCTTGATAATTTGATGAGTTCTAGCATTTGTGAAGAGTATTTTATCATTCCTTTTATACATAATTTTGATGCTTTTGATGGAGGACTTGTATATGCTATGATAAGCGATTATTTCTTGAGCTTAGTGTCTTTGAATCCTAGGTTTAGAGAACCTATATATCATGGTTTATGGGGTCATGGACCAATGGGATTTAATACCTTATTGTCATATGCTTCGAATGATAGAAATTGTTTTCTTGGTTGTTCTAAATGGCTTGTATCCCTTTTCTATGATGTTTCTTCTAATGAGCTTATTGGAGCTGAGAATGAATACATAACTATCAAAGAGAGACCACCACCTTTAAAGAAGGGTATGGAAAGGCATTATCAAGTTCTATCTTATATGAAGGGTAACTTTTGGATATCTTGGGTAAGTATTCTTTAAATTCTTCAATTCATGTTAGTGATAATTCTCCTTTCTATGTAGGATTTAAAGATTTGAGGTCGAATCATTTTGAGGTGAGGGGCAATGATGGAGATCAAGGAGAATACATCCATGAGAAAATTCATGGAAGATCTCATATGGAGAACTGAGGAGAAACAATCTATTTGGTTTCAAATGTGGAGGTTTACAATTGAAGGTCAACCATGTTAAAGGTGACGTCTATATAGATGATGAAGATGCTTATGATAAGAAGGAGATTATGTACAAGAACTTGTATTTAAAATACAAGGATAGAAGATCAAGATTGATGAAAGACTTGATGGATAATGTCCAAGAACTTATGACTACTATTGGAGATGATCTTAACAGTGTTTGCATGTTCTTGTACAAAGATCAATACTTCAAGTATAAGCTTAACCCTTTGAAGATGAAAGTAGCATTGGTGGCATATGTACAAGACAAAGTAGAAATACTTGATTTGGAAGCAATGGCTAAGAGATCTACACTTGATCAAGTCGAGACAACAAAGAAGTTGTTCCATGTTTGAAACATTGAATGGTCATATGAGGAGTTTGAAGGCTTAGAAATGTGCCTAAAAGACCGTATTTCAAGTCCACAAAGAGTGTACATTGAGGGCAAGATAAAGCATGGAACAAAGGGTGAAAGAAGAATAAAGGCTGGCAGGGTCAACGGCATCCGATGCCTGATAAAACCATCCGGTGCTAGCTTAGTAGAGGAAGGACTGGAGACACCATTCCAGTAGCCATTTGGCACCCCATCAGGCACCGGATGGCCCTTGGCAACTCTGACACTGTTTTGGTAATCATGTCATTAAACCCTATCTACGAATTATTAGCTTTATTTAGGGTTTTAGGACTATATATAGTCCTTATCTTTGTAAGACATAGAATTTCATAACACTTTTACAAACAACATGACAATATGATTTGGTTTAAACATCCTTTCTTCTTAAGTGTTCTTCTAAGACTCTTCTAGGGTTCTTAGTTTAACTACTTAGGGTTTCCATGCTTGGCTAGGGTAATTGAATTGAATTGAAGAAATTAAAACCATTAGCTCATATTGGAAGACGACCTTGGTCAATGGTAACTAGCTTGAACACCTTAATGAAGTCTAGGGTAGTTCTATTTGGGTGTATCTTTGCATTGAATTTGAATGAAGAATCTATTTCAATTTAGAGATCACACCATCTACTCTAGAGGCTCAGAACCAAATTGGAGTTGCTAAATATGATTAACTAAGAAATCAGTTTGATGATAACAAAGACTTCTTAGAGCCCTATTGTTGAGGTTTCTCAAGTTTGGAGTTGCTGAGGTTTCTCAAGTTTTCCAAGGCCATGTGGAGAGATTGCTGCGCCCTGTTGCAATTCTATGTATGTGGAGGGTTTTGATAACCTCTAAGAGCTCAACTCGGGATTAAAATCTAATCCTACTATGCACACAGGTCTTTACCACCTAGAATTATGCCTTGTTATGCTTCCTTGGCAACGGGGTGGTGAGGAAAGAGGAGCAGAAGAAGAGGCCACAGTTGAAGAGATGATGTGATTCTCAATAGGGGAATTCTTCATTCATCACAAATTATAACTAACACCACATTGAAAACAAACCCAAGGAATTCATGCAAGAGATTCAAGCTAGAATCCATTGACCGTATTGTCCTCTAGCATGAACAAATGGATTAAATTTCATCAATTCAACCCAACACCAGAGCCAAGTATTGAAAACCCTAAGTAGTTAGACTAAGAACTCTAGAAGAGTCTTAGAAGAACACTCAAGAAACAGATTGTTTGATCCAAAATGATTCTCACAATTTGATTGAAAGTTGTTTTTAGGAAGTTGGTTACTAACAATTACAATAAGAGACTATTATAGTGTAACATGTAAGAAGCCCTAATCTATGCCTTACAGTGGTCAAAGGACCTTAATAACCTTTTAAAAGTGGTCAAATGATCAAGAAAAGTCAATAAAATCAAGTCAAATCATCTGAAACAAGGCAAGATTGCATTAAGGACCAATACAGAAAAGTTGAAGGACAAAATCAGCCACTTGCTACCGGCATTGGTGACCATGTTGGTTAAAGCCTAAAGATTACTTCCTTTCCGCAGAAATTTGCTAGTCCCCATCTATGCCGATCTTTGCCTTGATAGGCACCGATTGAAGTACTTTTCTCGACAAACTCTTGTTTTCCTTCTTGTTTCATCCTCTTTTTTGGCACTTCACTTCATGGCTTCTTCCACTTGATTTTAGATGCTTCTTGATGTGTTTTCAAGCCTTTGTTAATCATGTTTTTAAGCCTAAACTTGAAGTAAAAATCCTTATACAAGAACATCTCACCAATGTTAAGATCATCTTCAAATAAAGTCACTAGTTCTTCAATTCCCCGAGCATTTTCCAACAAGTCTTTCTTCAATCTAGATCTTCAATCATTGGATTTGAAATACAAGTTCTTGTACATGATCATCTTCCGTTTGTAAGAATCTTCGTTATCTATATGGACTTCATCTTTGATATGGTTAATCTTGAGTTGTAATCCTTCACATTTGAAGCCAAATAGATTCAATCTCCTAATTTCTTCATATGAGATCTTTAATGAATCCTCCCATGTCAAGTGTGCTCTTTGATCTCCGTTAAGAGATTAAGCCTTTGGCTATTGAGGAGGTTGCTATAGCTAGTAACCCTTTAGGTAGACTTATTATGGCTTATCCAGGTATAGAGAATACATATTCGTTTTTTGTACTTGAATTATCTTTTGACGAGGCTCTACGAACTTTCCGGTTTCTCCATGGAAGTGGTCCCCCAAATTAAGGATGTTCAAAGCCTGGGCCAAGATCCTAGCACTTTATTCACTGCTCAAGAGAAAGAGGTCTCTGAGCCTAAGACAATAGAAGATTCAGCTGATCTCCCAGGAGACTTCGCCGAGCCCACTAAAGGTCATGTTGCTTCAACGGAAAATGCTACTTTCCCTGCTCAAGAGGTCCAAAGTCTAGAGTAGAGACCTCCTTGGAATGTTTTAAAATGTTTTGAGAATTCTACTTCTCCATTTTCTTTTTTTTTTTTTTTTTTTTGAAATGTATTAGTTGACAATTCTCCATGAGCCTTCCTTTTCACTATCTTTATATATTGCTCTGCTTTACTTTTCTTCTCCCAGAACTTTACAATATAATTGCAGTAAAGGTCCAGAAATAGCTTCAAATTCATCCTTAACGTAATCAAGGATAGTATATTTTGACCATATGCACAGGTCAAGAAATAGATAAAATAAAACTGGAAGGTAATATTAAGCATAAAATTTCTTCAGATAACAAGCATTCCAAGGTCATTAAAGTTCTCTACCTTCAAGGTTTGACAATTTGTAACTTGAACCTTTGTGGGACAGCTTGAACAAGGTAGGAACCTCCCAGCCTTCTTGCAATTTCGAAAGTTGACCTTGTTAGCCTACATCTAACTATTTAAGGACAATGTGTCCCACTACAAATTTTCTTTCCTTTACTTTTTTATTACAGAAATTGTCACTTGTCTTTTATATCTGACGCTTGCTTCTGAAGCATTATTTCTAACTTCCTCAAGGAGCCCACGGTCTACCCTTCTCTAACCCTCTTTTAATAATGAATTATATTTAGTAAGTCCTAGAGTTTGCATGCCGACCTCTACAAGAAGTACAACTTCTAACCAAAAGGACAAACTAAAAGGAGTTTCTCTAGTAGCTTTTCGTGGTGTTGTCTTGTATGCCCAAAGTATCCTTGGAATTTTTTTTGGACAAAAGGTCTTCAAAGCATCCTTTTCCAATTTTGTTAGTCTCTTCTTGAGGCCTTCTATTGGTGAAATCTGCTAATCTAGTCGCTTGTGGATGAGTTATCGAGGTTAGTCTTTATTTAGTTCCAAGATTTTCACAAAAGGTCTTGAAAGGATCACCAATAAATTGCCTGTCATTATCTGAAATAATTAGCTCTTGGAACTCCAAATTGACACACAATGTTTCTCTACACGAAGAATTGGACCTTTGGTGACGATATAGTAGCCATTGCTCCTGCTTCAACCCATCTAGTGAAGTATTCTACAACAACTATCAAGAATTATACCCCTCCAATGCCTTTAGGCTATGGTCCTAGTATACCAACCCCCCAAATATCAAAAGGAACTATTGAGTTTATGGGATGATACCTCGTTGGTGGAACATGAGACCTATTTCCATGTAAATGATAACTCATGCATTTTTACCATAGGGGGCCAACAGTTTCGATCTTGAGAATCTTCTTGGCCATCATTCTAGCCCCAACGTGTGATCCACATATATCTCTATGCATTTCTCCAATCACATATTCAGCTTTTGCTCTTCCAAGGCACTTGAGCAGTGGCCAAGTGTACAACCTTCTATAGACCTTATCATTGCCTATAAGGACATAGCAAGGTGCCCATCTCCTAGGTTTGTGAGCTTCCTTGATTTCCTTTGGGAACTCTTTGTCATTGAGATATTTGTATATATGATATCTCTGGCCTGCCTGATTTTCACTAACTAGACTTTCTTCTTGATTTATGCTAAGGGAGTTCAATTGTTCTACTAAGAGTTCTGCCATAGTATGATGTGATCTTGAGTTGATGTTTCTCATTATCTTGGCCCAACTCTTGATCCATCAACAAATGTCTCAAATTTCCCAAGATTCAAGCTTAGAATTGATTATCCTATTATTAATGCTAACAATCACACAATCTCTTGATTTGGTAGACAATTTCAATCGCGAAGCCAAGTAATTGAAAAGCCCTTTTGCAGTTTCTTAAGAACCCTAGAAAATATCTTAAGAAAACTCATTCAAAGATCAAGTTTGATCTAAGAAAGAAAGTTCACTCATTGTAAAAGTTGTTCGTAGATTAGTTATATGAAGTTGGTAATGAATTACAAAGATAATGAACAATCCCAAGCCCTAAATTGACCTAATAATTCATGGGTAGGGTAATTAGATATAAGCACCCTTAATATATAATAAATATAACAAGAAACCAAGAATTGACACACAATGTTTCTCTACACGAAGAATTGGACCTTTGGTGACGATATAGTAGCCATTGCTCCTGCTTCAACCCATCTAGTGAAGTATTCTACAACAACTATCAAGAATTATACCCCTCCAATGCCTTTAGGCTATGGTCCTAGTATACCAACCCCCCAAATATCAAAAGGAACTATTGAGTTTATGGGATGATACCTCGTTGGTGGAACATGAGACCTATTTCCATGTAAATGATAACTCATGCATTTTTACCATAGGGGGCCAACAGTTTCGATCTTGAGAATCTTCTTGGCCATCATTCTAGCCCCAACGTGTGATCCACATATATCTCTATGCATTTCTCCAATCACATATTCAGCTTTTGCTCTTCCGAGGCACTTGAGCAGTGGCCAAGTGTACGACCTTCTATAGACCTTATCATTGCCTATAAGGACATAGCAAGGTCCTTATAAAGTTGTGCCAAAATCACAAAATTTATAAAGTTGACGTGGTTGAACAGGGTGGTTGACCAACACTGGTTTTTAGACCGGTTCTAGTGTAGGAGATGTGATTACTTGAATTATGGCTGGAATTTCAACATCCATCTATCCAAACCCAAGGTCACTCATAATTTAAAATTTTGCCCAAGACTTCGATAAGAGATTCAAGCTAATGACTAATGACCATGATTGTCTTCCAATATGATCTATTAGTTTGAATTTCTTCAACAAAAAACAATTACCCTAGCCATGCATTGACAAACCCTAAAGTTTTACTAAGAACCCTAGAAGAGCCCTAGCAACTTTCGGTCAAGTAACCCATTTGAATCCATTTGG
>JAOXNR010054098.1:0-13083 GCA_028571225.1 Parsonsia alboflavescens | reverse complement strand
GATCTACGCGACAAAAGGTATTTATATATCTGAACCTATAGACATAAAAAACAGTTACAAATATAATGAGTCTGATATGATTGTTTTTCGTAAAGAAAAATTATTTTGTTTCCACTGCGCGATTTTTTACATGTAGATCTCCTCAAAATGGGTACTTCAAAGTTGTTAGTCTGCTCCGAATCATTATGTTCCTCTTGAATTCCCCAGTCATTAGTAATAGATTCATCTTGAACCTTTTCTTCAGATGCCCTCTAATTTACTGGAATCATCTTCACAGACATTGTATCTAACTTAACATATTATGATTCTTTTACTTTTTCGTGCTCTATCTTACGATCCTTGTACATTTTTTCTTCATGGAATACCACATTCCGACTGCAAATGACTTTGTTATTCTCATAATCCCAAAGCCTATAGCCATACTAATCGCCACTATATCCGATAAAGACGCACTTTTGGGACTTAACATCAAACTTCTTCCTATCCTCCCTGTCATTCAAAGTATATGTAATACAACCAAAAACTTTTAGATAGGAATAATTAACCTTTTTACCTGACCATTGCTCTTGCGATATTTCTCCATCCAATGCACTAGATGGACTCTTGTTGATAGATAAACAGCTGCATCAATTGTAGCAGCCCATAAGCGTAGCGGGAGACCCGCATGTAGTCTCATGCATCTCACACGTTCTAAAATGGTCCTATTCATTCTCTTAGTGACGTTATTCTCTTGATTAGTTCTAGGAACAGTCTTCAACCAATTTATGTCTTCCTGGCTCAAGTATTTTGCAAATTCCTTACTTGTGTATTAAAAATCATTATCAGACTTCAAATATTTAACTTGATAACCTGTTTCTTTCTCTACCATGGTCTTCCACATTTAAACATCCCAAATACTTCTTATTTTTCTTTGAAAGCATAGACCAAAGTCTTTCTTGTCGCATTATCAATGAATGCGACAAAATATCTCTTACCACTATAAAAGAGTTCCTGCTCCGGTCCCCATACATTAGTGTGAACAAACTCTAGCATTTGACTTTTATTCTATTGCCCATTAAATTTAAAACTGACTGCCTATTGTTTTCCGTAAATGCAACTCTCACAAAAATCTAACTCAACCTTTTACAAACCTGGAAGCAACTTTCTTGAATGTAATTGCTTTACACCCTTTTCACCAAGATGTCCCAAACGATAATGCCAAAGAGTAGATAAATTACTTGTAGCCACTAATGTTGCAACCATATCACTGATATTGTCTCCTTGAAGAAGGTAAAGTGTACATGCACTCTTGCTCCTGAGGTTATCTTCCACTCTCTACACCCAAAGGTTATTACCAAGCCTTCTTGGTCAAGTTTACTAGTTGAGATAAGATTTTTCTTCAATTTTGGTATATGCCTAATTTCACGCAAAACTATACATTTCAGATATTCACAGGCACAGTTCCTTTTCCAGCAATCGAACATGTGTGGCCGTGTCCCACAACCACTTGTCCAAAGTTTCCACTGATATAATGAACAAATATTTCTCTTTGCGAGGTGCACTGGAAAGAAGCACCAGAATCAATAAACCAATTGTTTGTCGTCAAGCCAAACCCTATAGATAAACATAAATTTTCTAGCAAGGGTTCATCACTAACCACATTAGCTCCTTGATTCTCATCCTGTTGCTTCCTTTTTGTAGGCTTCACATTGAACCTTCAGTGTTCGATTTTATGACAAAACCAACACTCATCTTTTGCACCCGGCCTCTTTCCCCTTAATTGTGATCTACCACTATCGCTGAATTTTCTTTTGCTTTTACTTCTCCCATGGTTCTCCACAATTAGTGCCGTAGAAAATGTAGATGCTGAAAAATTATCTCCCCCCGTGACTTTCCTTCGCATCTCTTCATCCATGATGGGACTCACAGCATCATCCAGAGTCAAATCATCCTTTGTGGTGCTTGAAATACCCTACACTGTGGTGTTGTAACTTTCCGGAAGAGAAGCTTTCTGTCCAATTTTATGCCTGTAGATTCTAGCAGACCCATGACCTGTGTAATATTCTTAATATGCTCTGCCATTGAACCTCTGTCAGATAGCTTCATATTAGCCACTTTCTTCAACAAAAAATACCTAATTTGATGTAGATGGCTTCTCATAAATATTCGTAAGAATATCCATGGCTTCTTTTGCCGTTTTTACTTTCGCAATGTGGTAACTCGTCTTTTTCGTTAACCCTAAACAAATCGCACCCAACCCTTTTCAATCAAGAACTTTCCATCCGAATTCTGTCGTCGGATCCATTTCTGCAATCTCAGGTTTCCTACCCTCAAGTGGTAAATAGAGATCTTTCTGATAAAGATGATCCTCGATTTGAAGTTTCCACCATCCAAAATCCTATCCATCGAATTTATAGATTCTGATTTTATCTTCTGCCATACAGTTTGCTTTCAGTCACAGTTCACCGAAAAACCCTCGATGTTCTCGATTAGCCAACCTGACTCTGATACCAGTTGTTGTAATATAACTCAAGCAAACAATCTACCCAGACATAATGTAATTATGAAAGAAACAAAACTTGAAGAACACGCAAGAAAATTTGTTATCGAAATTCACCCCAACATGGGTTATGTCTCCTCGCAGAGGCACTCTGCGAATCCACTAGATTTTTTAAGAAAGTTGGGATACAATAACGTTCTTCTCTCAAGATTAGAGCACAAAAAGGTTAAGAAAACTCACAAAGATCAAGCAAAGATCTTCTCTCTTTTTCTTTTCTCTCCATTTCCTTTTCAACGTGTATCTGACTAGTGTCTCGCTATCACTAATATAAAGATGGAGCTTTCAACGTAAAAGCTAATCTATAGAAAAGACCCTTATATAATATTTGGCTTCATCCGTCAATAAAAATAATATAAATATTTTTAGGATTTAACTTACAAACTACATTTAAAAAGAAATAATTAAAAGAGAGGTATAAGTTTTTTAATTAGTGTTCCACAAAATGTGTATTAGGAGTTACAAAGTACTCCTTTACCTTATACCTTCTATGTTGTTAAACTCTCACATCTAATTATAATTCTAAATAAAAAAACGAAAAAACTCAGGTCTAGCAGACAAGCACGTAATTGGTCCTTTTTCTAATCCCACTTGATTTTGGGTAGTTTCAGGTTGGTACCTGGTGGCTGCCGCTGGTGTGGTGATTCCAATTAAGATTTTTTTTTTTTCAAAAAAAAAATTCAATTATTTTTCATTTTTAACTACCCCTTATATTTGACTCGCTGGAGAGATTCAAATGTTTTTAGATATTCTCCTTTCCGGATATCTCAGGAAGTGGTTACAGTGTTTTAGGCCATCATAAACAATTAATTCAGTAATATAATCACATTATAGAGTTAAAAGAATTACAAAAATATTTGACGAAAGGTAGGAACTAGGAAGATGATTTTATTCAAAAACTTTCCCTTTCTGCATGAAAGATTAATAGTTGTTCTATTAATTTATTGTTAAATGAAATTGATTGAATAATCATTTTAATCCACGTACTTGAAGTATATATTAATTATTTGAATTAAATTATCAAAACTTACATGTCCTTGAAGTGTAAATAAAATCTCCTCCTATTTGGAATTGAATATGCAGCTCTAAATTAGTACTTTCGTTCTTTCTTTTCTTTTTTTTACAAGCATAGTCTGAATCAGACTCACACACGTGCTTTCACTATTCTGTTGGGAATTGGACCCTCCCTGTAAAGATCCAAATTCATATAATTTGACTTATCAAGTTTGAATTAGTACTTTAATTATTCAACAAAATTGAAGCAACAATGAATTAATTAGCAAAACATGTCCTTAGCTAATACTATCTCCGTTCTACGATATAAGTTGTTAGCTACTGTTTCACATAAATTAAGAACTAATAAATGTATGTATATTATGTCTAAAATATCCTTTATTTCTCTTATTTATAATTATAATTATATTTCTTCACAATAAATATAATAGGGTATTAAAATGACTTATATTGTAATACGAATGAAAGATGCTTAAACGACTTAATGCTATGTTAATTGCACCCAAGGGTGTGGTCAAGTATTTTGAAAGTTAGGCTTGTATAATGCAGATCGTGAGTTCGACTTGGTCTTACTGCATACTTTAGCCTTGATGAATTGCAACTTCTAGTGAAACAGTTGAGATACGGTGCAAACTGACAAGAACGCCACAAAAGCAAATAAATAAAAAATCCTATGTTTACTTTTGACTTAATAAAAAAAATTAACCAAAGCTCTTAACCTTAATAAAGTTAACACATTATTTATTAATACAATTAGTGGGGGATTATAATTATATCCATCAATATGGGTTACAGAGATTTGTTTATAATATATATATTAAACTATAGAGGTTGATAATGAAACTTTATCTTAAAAATTTTATTTATTTTAAGAAAATAGACATTCATTTTTAGACTTTCAAAATACTGTATAAAATAGGGATATTTAAATTTTGTTAGTAGATGATTAACCTAAAAAATGAATCTAGTGCTTAAATTGATCTGCTTGAATGTTCTGTCGTCAAACAAAATAAAATAGACTTGAATGGGCTTCAAAGTTAGTTTCCTCAATGGAAAAAAAAAAATGATAAGGATAATAATTATAGTAATCTCAATGCATTTGTGTTGTATATTTCCACCTATTATAAAAGTTTCAATTGATAAAAGAAGAGTTGAATTTAATATATATATATATATATATGCTATAAAGTGTTCATGTGTTAATTCATGCCAAATTAGATCGTGATAATCCATATAGATATCAGAATATGTCCTCTTTATAACATTTTCATATATTTATATAAAGTGGTCAACTTCCTGATTCTCATGGCCGACGAATGAGGGGAAAGAAACTTGATATCAAGTATAGTCAAAAGAGAAAAATTAAGGTAAGAATGAACAAGAATTGAACAACCAAACCTGAAAGAACGGAGGTTGTCTTATATTGATTCTTAATTAACATTAAAACAGCAAGTGTCCAAATAAAAAAAATTAAAACTAAGAGAAAAAAATGAACTAATATCTACCCTAGTCAACTGTTGAATTATTAGTTTAACCTCCAGAATTATTATATTGTTCTTAGTTATCCATATATAATTGGAGTGTTTCAAGACAGATAAACTTAAGTAATTAATATGAAAATAATCCAGTAATTATTGCCTCTAGATAGTCTGTTACTTTGTTTCCTGTTATCTTTCGGGCTAGTTGGATTGGGTGCTATTATATTGATGTATATTCTTAATTAGACCTTTTAATTATATATGGTATTGCCAAAGTCATATATATGACCTTGCAAAGAATTGAAAGGAAAGTCGTGTATACTTTTGCCTCATTCGTTTGCCCTTTTACGTAATTTGTGTTCTGTTTTCTTTCTTGTATAAGAGTGGTTAGAGCATATCAATTAATATCTGATCTGATGAGCATTTCGAATAAGACTTGTAATTAATTAATTAAGCAATTAATTATTATTATATACTCATTGGAAAATTTTAGAATGGGTTAATAAGTGGTAAATATGTGATAATTAGTTCCTTAAACGAATTTTAGATCTTATCAATAATCCAACTAGCCAGCTAGTCGATTTCATGTCCACCGTGCATATGTGTGTGTTGTTGCAGAACAAACGATCCTAAGCTGTGGAAATTAATTGGCTTATTGATTGATTTAATAATTAAAATTTTACCTCTTTTTTTTTTTCAAAAAAGGAAAAGAAAAATTGATCACTCAAATGTACCTTTACTCATTTTGACCACCCTTAAACTAACCATTACAAAGTGGTGTAACTAAATCGATTACACTATTTTATTCAAAGCGAAAAGAACAGATCATAGAGGGCAAACAAAAGGTTTGAACATCATCAACCATAAAAATACATGTGCTGACAATTCATTCATAAGAATGGAATACGCATTATTTATTGCCCAAACATGCACATTGATTAATGGAATTGTACTTCAATTATTACCTCAATCGGTGGTTTCTCCTGAAAATCTTGCAATTAATATCATAGTAGGTCCCTAAAAGATTCAAAAATATATATATATCTTTTGTAATTTCCGATTTTTTCATTTTTGAGGCATCGACGACCAACTGACGAAGCATGTGAAGGTGCATTGGCCCTGGTTTAACTAAGGTTCAAACCCCTCAAGTCCTCAACCCATAGACTATGTATTCTCATGTATAAACTTTGAGCCCTTTTACTTTATTTCAACTTTAAGATTTTATCTTTAGGGATGTATATCCTAACTCCGTCTGCTAACTTCCTTTCGAGAATTGAAATGGGTTCGGTATCTTCTTTTGCCTTCAAAAAAAAACCTAAGGTTCAAACCCTGTCAGGCGCCACATCCTTTCATGATATATTTTTTTTATAAACTTTTTTTTTTAGTATTGTCCAGGTCAATTCGCAAGCACTTTAATATTCCACTTGTAGCTGTAATTCACCAGGGAAATCGAATCGAACTCACGACCTGCATTAGGCTGGCTATCCTTTTGTAATATTGATAAGCTGAACACGGCCACTCTTAAGGTACTGAGAAAGATTGATTAAAACTTAATTCTTGTCGCAAACACAAACAAAAAATGACAAATATATTTGTGAAGGAACTATAAACCATATCAAATATAAAACTACCAAAATGCAATCAGAAAAACTGAAGGAGATGAGGGCAGTCCGGATGAGATGATAACAAAATGGAACCAAAATTAAGTCTGCATTCCAGGTATAGTTGGTTCTATCTTGACCTATATATTGATTAGAGACTTCAAGAAGGCATGCTTTATCCTAGTTGGTCAGAACACGCAACTTCTAACGATGAAAGTTTATCCAGAGTCAGAGTAGTGCTAGCAGTCATCAGTTCTTCTAAATGCAGAACTTCTGGAAGGTACATATCACAGTAATATTAATGTGTTAATTTCTTAATTAGGTTGTAACATCTTCTATTTCATGTGATATTAAGCACCCCAGAAAATCGTGTTCTTCTATACTATCTTCTCTCCTCTATTTCTTAATTTCTGTCCTTTCGCTTTCGGTTAATGCCTAAATATGCATTGGAGAAATCGGATAGCAAAAGTTATTGCAAAAAAAAAAAAAAAAACAAAGTAAAGTTGGTAATCAACCAACCATAAAGGAATTCAGTATCCATGCATATCCTTAGGTATGGTCATCCTTGACAATCCATATCTGATAAAAGATATCAGCTTGGAAACAGATTTTGTTACTCTATTCATAGTATATATAATAAAGTATATATCTTGAACAAATTAATGAGAGAATTGAAAATTGTTGAAGAAATTGAAGGAAAGGGATATTTAATTTCTTTTCCCCTTTCCCCTTTTTTTTTTTTGGGCTTTGTTTAATAAATTATGGATTTCATGAGTTGGTAGGGAGAAGATAAACCACATTCAAAGAAGTGGTTATAAGATATCCATTTATGAATTCTAAATAAATATGAGATTATTAATAATAAGCCCTAAAATGACAAAATAGATGACCATTTCGATGATGTAATTCTAGAAGAAAATATATGCTCCCAAATGCAAATCATTTGATTAAAGGAAAGCTACAAAATTCTACAATATTTGGCGATGATGGAAGTATCTTAGTGAAATAATCAACAACCTAACCCAATAAAAAGGATGCAGAATTTTATTTTATTAATATATGTTCCTTTTTGGTTGATGATCATTGTTGTTCACGTGGTCAAGATCAAATAACACCCTTTTTTTTTTCTTGCTAAAATACCTGCAAAGATGAAAAAAGTACTTACAAAGCTTGAAAAAAACCCACTAAAAAAAAGCCAAGAAATTAAAGAAGACCAGATTATAAAACTAGCTAATTAATTAACCTTGAACACTTCGGAAACTACAAGGAAACTTAATTTGGGGTTGAGTAACGTAAACAATCTTTGTTTAACCGTATAAAGCAAGTTTTGTGATGACTAATTTCTACAGAAATGGATCGGAAGTCAGAAGTAAGTAGCAATGCGATATCGGAAGTCAGCGGTGAGTGAAATGAAATAAGAGAAGCCATCGTTTTTCCGTCCGGATTTCCATTATTTCATTCCAAGTGTCAAATATCCTTCTTACCGACCGAAACTTCCAACGGTTGAATATGGAAGCGCCCACGTATTACCTCTTGGATCACAACTTACATTCTTCCGATTTTCTATTACACCAATTGTGTGTCACTATCCCTCTTTTATTCCAGTAAAAATTGAATGTATGCCTAAAACGTCAAGTACTCATAGAGTTTCGTATATAAAATATAGTTGAAAAATAATAATTAAAGATTACATATAAAATTTTTTATTATTACAACATAAAGTGGCACTCATTTATGTAATAGAAGATCGACAACCAATTTTCCAACTTTTCAAATTAACAATTTCAGACAAGTTTGCTTGTGTAGTATCCTCCGAGACTCCTAATCTGGCAATGTTTTAATTAATTTGACATAAAAACATATTATGACGAATTTAATAAATATTTCTAATGAGATAAATTAAAGGTGACGGATAATTATACACAAATACTAACATTAATTAGATGTGTATGGTTCTCAATCGGCCACCACTGTACGTAGCTGCAACTCAAAACTCTATCATAGCTATAGGAGTTTTTCCATTCTTGAACTCACAATTATGCAAAAGAAGGTACAAACATGTTTTTATAACATTTGAGAGATCAAAAGTAGAAGTATAAATGTGTCCTGTGGGTCAAAATCTATCTCTAAATGGCCACAACTCTGATGCAAACGAAAAGAAGCACATAAATGTATAAAAAGAGAGAAGAAATGAAAAGTCTTCAGGACGAATCCGCCGGCAAGGGCAATTCTATCTTATATCCCTCTAAAATCAATTTGAATCGACTGATCACTAACGCTGGAGTAGACAAGAGAGTGAACTGATTGAGGAGGGAGAGACGAACTCATGGTCTGTCACGTTATGGTCTTACCTCCAAACAATTCAATTATGGAGTAATTCTATTTATTTTTCATGATTAACTAGCAATTCTTTATTTCCTACTCGTTTCTTTCTAAATTAAATGTTTTATTTTGATTTGATTAAAAATTAAGGAGTGCATCTGACTTCCATAAAGTTACTAATTCCATGCAGACATTTATTTCTAAACCACCTAAAATAGAAATAAACTAATTCAATTGCAAACAAAACAGAAGGAGTATTAATATTTTAACTTTGAAGGGTTATATTCCTAATCTCTGCAATCCAATTCATCTAACCCTATTCCTAAATATGTTTCAGTTATTGACAATTTATTCCAATATACATCCTAAATCTAGTTTTGAAACATATGTTTTGAGAGTTTAGCTCATTAAATTATTTTAATTTTGACAAGGCTAAAGAAGTTAAATTTTTTTTCGGGGAAAGGAGAATATTGCAGGACTCGAATCCGAGACCTTCCGCAGCGGATACCAAGCGGGTTTGCCACTAGGGCAACCCCCACTCAGTGACAAGGCTGAAGAAGTTGCTTATGACCCCATCATAAAGCTGCAAAACCTAGAAAGTAAAAACAAATTGATAAAGCATCATCAAAAAATTTTAAAAAGAGTAAATCGAGGTAATATATTCAAAGTAACGGGAACCGGTAAAAAGAAGAAGTAAAAAGTCATCTGATTGACCTTTCAGCATACGTACTGTACAAGGAAGAATATGCAATATATCTATCAACTTCACCGAGATCCTAATGCATGGAGTGAGAAAGTATCTAATTCATACATCTTTCATGTTAGAATTTTATTAATATTTTTCTAAATAAGTAGAATATCAAAATTTATAATAAATTGATTCGAACACTATTAAAAAAAATTCATTTTTCAACTCCGGAAAAGGAAACTTCCACCCATACCTAAACCCTTTTTTAACCAGTACAAATCTATTGGTCGTATAGGATCTTGTTTTGTCCGGCAAGGACGAAATACAAACAAACAAGACTTAATAAGGTTGCTAGGCGACTTTCTTCGGATTTGCCTTGTGTTCGGAAGCTTGACGAATTTAATATTGGGAAAAGATTTTGACCTACTTATTGGCACCCAAACCCAAAAAAAAAGTTAAAAGAAAAGAAGATTGACCTGAACAAATGATACATCCATCCATGCAAGGCAATCAGTTTCATCTTTTCTCTCTCTTTCTCCATATATAAATATACATCGTACAGCCGCATATATATGTTCCCAATTAGGAGAACTAATTAACCTTTATTTTTATTATTGTTAATTAATTTCTTCTTGCATAGAAATGGGAAGGTCTCCTTGTTGCAAACACGATGGTGTAAAGAAAGGGCCATG
The DNA here is from genome assembly GCA_028571225.1 of Parsonsia alboflavescens. Lineage (NCBI taxonomy): Eukaryota > Viridiplantae > Streptophyta > Magnoliopsida > Gentianales > Apocynaceae > Parsonsia > Parsonsia alboflavescens. The sequence goes on along the minus strand of JAOXNR010054098.1, from coordinate 2,752 downwards.
GTCACCGGAGGAAGATGAAAGATTGGTTGATTATGTTCAAAAAAATGGTCCCGGAAACTGGCAGACCCTACCCAAAAAGGCGGGTCTGAACAGGTGCGGAAAGAGTTGCAGACTACGGTGGACTAATTACCTGAGGCCCGACATTAAAAGAGGACCATTTTCAGAGAAAGAAGAGGCCGTCATCATCAACCTTCATCAAGAACTTGGAAACAAGTAATACAATCATCTTTCACTATTTTTAAATTGTTCTCTATACTTTATAATCTTGCTAATTATGTAATCTCTATCTATTTCATATTTTAACTTACATATTATAAAATTTCAAGAATATTTATTAAAAAAAAATTTAACCCTGTGGATTGAGTTTTAACTAAGTATTAAACTTAAAATAAAAACCCAAGTATTAAACTTGATCTTGAGCAGATGGTCAAGAATTGCAGCTTACCTTCCAGGGAGAACAGATAATGAAATCAAGAACCACTGGAATACACATTTGAGGAAGAAGCTGCAGAGATCCGGAATCGACCCGAATACCCATCAGCAGATATCTGATCTCAATCTTCTTTCTCAGATGATATCAAACTCTAATTTGATTACTACCCTTCTGAACCCTCCATTGATCAGCAGCAGCAGCTTATTCCAATCTAATTGTATTCCTACTGATCATCAGATGCTGACCAACCTTCAATTTCTTCAAGGGCTTCAAAAGATGCTCCAAACTATAAACTCAACAAATCTAGCTCCTCCTCTGCCTCCATATCTCCAAGAAATTTCCCCTTTAAATATTGGCGGTAATAATTTCTTTCAGCAGCAGCCACAGAACATACTTGCAGGTTCGAGTAATTATCTTACTAGTCCACTACTAATGAATGATCAGCATCTGAATTCAAACTCTCGGCAATGCGATGAATTGAGTCATCAAGGAGTTAACCACAACAACATTGGATTTACTGACTTAATCCATAGTTCAAATTATTCTTTTCCCTCATTAGTTTCAGTCACCCCGGAAAGCTCCGTTGTGAATCCGGTAGTACTGGCGGAGAGCACAAAGAATAGCAGTACTTATAATATTCCCAAACAACAAGCACTTGAGGCCACAGATATCTTCGATAGTTTGGACAAATTTCTTGATGATGAAGCCAGCAGTTCCTTCTTGAGAGACATTATGGGATGATATATATATATATATTCTACAGTATTCTTGATCAATTATGTATAGGTTGACTTGCAATTTGAGTATATTCTTTCTCTTAAACTGGTTGACACATACAGATTGCGCTCTATCGGAGTCTTGGGGTAGACTTCCATTTGGCAAATTAAAGAACAAGTATTTCTTCAGTTTCTTAAGGAGTTCATAATTAATGGAGGCCATTTTTTATCCAAATATCAGTGGTGGATATTGGGCACGTACGCCCTCGGGTACCAGCTGAGATTCCCTTTCTGTATAAAGTGTACACTGTGATTAAAGTTCATATGTATATCTTTATATATGCAGCACTGTGTTCTATAATTGATTAGTAATTAATCAGCACGATTGTGTGCTTTCATCAATTCTGGCTAGCTTATTAATTGGTAAGCAACAACCCATGTGATTGATAGGGGTTTGGATCTCTTCTTACATATTTGTGTGGCCGGTTGTATTAATAAAATTCTTATTCGTAACCTTTTTTAAGCAGTGTCCGGGTCAGTTTTCACGTAACTCGACATTTCACTTATCCAGGAGGGTGTCAAGAGAATTCAGATTCGAGACCTATGGTTTTTGGGCTCGCCACTCCACCTATTGAGGTGTCCCCCGAAGGGACATTTATTCGTAATCTTTAATTATTATCTTTGAATATATTTTATATATTAAAACTTAAAAAGATAAATTAAACGTTAGGAAAACTTGAGCTTTTAGAACCACGTGTTAAATTTATATTGATGTACTAATAGTGACATATAATTATATAATAGAAGATCTTGGACAAATTGATAGGTCTCGAATTTAAAACACAACACAGTAGATAAGTGGGGAATTCAAGTTGATCCTCAAGGTGGAGATAGAGGGAAAGGTAGAGAAAGGGTAAGCAAAAATATATGTAACAAAAAAAAAAAAGTTGTGTGCTTGAGCTAGACAGGGCTCGTATGTTAGTGATAAAATTATTAATTAATTTCCTGTTTTTTCTTTTTCAATCAACTTCTAGTATAGCATTGAAACAGAAAAGGCCAAAAATTACGACTTAAAGGAGGTGCAATCCATGGAGATTCATTGAGTTAATTTAGACCCTGACCATGCATGTTTTTTTCTTCTTTTTTATTATAGTTAATCTCTTAGAACCATTATCACCGTCCATGCAAGATCTGAAAGATTGCTTAAAGAAATAATAAAATGAAGAAGTGGAGAGAAGACTTTCAATATCAGTAGAGAAAGGAAATTAATTTTGAAGTTCTTCTAGAAGCTAGCAAACAGTGATAATATTAATCAATTTTCTAAATAAATTGATAAAAAGAGATTAAATTTATTCACTTAATATGTCTCCAAGTGCACAAAGACAAGAGTAAGGCGTTTGACTTCTTACTCAGATGACATAATAAATCAACCTCGTCATCTAAAAGGTTGAATTAATAGATAAGATCAGTTGAATTAATTCGAGAGAAGATAATGCGAAGGGAAAAGATTGTAGCAAAATAAGAAGATACATAAAAGTTGAAGACAGTTACCAAACAATACTACTTTTTTTTTTTTTTGGGGGGGGGGGGGGGGGGGGGGGGG
>JAOXNR010054095.1:0-10598 GCA_028571225.1 Parsonsia alboflavescens | reverse complement strand
ATATAGATGAGAAAGCTATTTACACGAAACAATCTGTAGATCAATTGCTATGGATCAATCATTGATCAAATAACACACGTTGGTTCTATAATTTATCTTGGCTCTTAAATTCCTATCCTTTAAATAACTCTACTTCAAATTAATCAATTAAATAAATTTGAACCTACATTGTAACGAACAATAAAATTAATCAATTAAATTGCATAAGCATGAAGACATCACCAACGTCAAATTACATAAACAAAGTAATTTTAATTCATACAATTTGATTCATATAATTCTTTATTGTAAAATAAAGTTGTTAGCCAAACTAAATTTAAATAATAGTTGCTACCTGCGGATTTATCAATCTTAAACGCTAGACGTATAATCATGCAAATTAATCTAGGTGATCAGGCTAAATTAATAAACACAATTAATACGATGAAAACAAGAATTGCATAAGTACTTTATAATAAAGATCAAATCTTTAATATAAAAACAAATCAAATCTGATAATCCCATATCAAAATAACCTACTTCGTGGTCTTGTTTACAAAAGAGGACTACTCATAAGACAAGATTAATAAAAAGGGAAAAGTACATAAGAAAAGAGAAAGGAAAAAGTATGCCCTATAAAACTGTGTGGTTCTGTGAATGGAGGAGGAAGGTAAAATAGGATGTGGGGAGTTCAAAATGTCATTACATTACACTATCATCTTCAATCCTTTACTTGCAGAACCGGGGAAGGGTCTATTCTGAATTAACTAATAATTACAAGAAAAGAAAAAAACTTTTCACTTAAAACAACTAAGATAATGATAATTAAAATAAAAATAACAACCAGAAGATTTATTCTATGCCCTTCATCACATGCCACTAAGGGTCTCCAACAAAAAAAACTAGCGAGAACAAGTTGAATTCCAAAACATAAAAACATATCTAAAGGAACAAAACTCCAAATATGAATAGCCTCTTGCTGAGCAATCAATATAAGATAAAAAGTGTCCAGGTGCCCAAAGGTGTATCCTAAAACAAGTCAACTGTTTCAAGAAAGTGAATAAAAGTCGTTAGCCTTTTAAAAAACAATATGAATAAAATGAATTACTAACAGAATTTCGTTTATCTTGTTGATGAAAAATCATGATGTGGATAGCTTACATTTCTTCAGAAATCATTGCGACAGAATCCTTGGCTAAAATTTCTTAGATCCAAATACATTTAATCCTGCTTGAGATCAATTAAAAAAAGAATTTATCAGATGAACAAGCATCATAAAAAATAGCATATTTTTTTGTAAAAATATAATACCTGCTTGAGAATCCATTTCTACTTCATCATTAGATTCAGATTTGATACTTTGGCCATCTATTGTTGATCTATACTGAAATTGGAATCAATGCACCATCCTTAATTCGAGAAAATCAAATGAACTAAATTTAACCAACTATAACAAATAAATAATGAGATTACCTTTTGTCATGAGATTTACCATGAAGTCCACATCCATGGCATAGTCTCTTTTTCCAAATTGCTTTCTCTTTTCCAGATCTCATTCGTTTACCACATCATTTTGCCCTCACTAGTACCGGATTTCCAATGGTCAATGTTTGTTTTGAATTTTGGCAAATCGATTGTGACATGATATTCTTAGACTTATTAATCTCTTTAATTTTTCCATGTAGGACACTCAACTCAGTCATGTAAAGTGATGCAGTTTCCCTGGAAAGAGAAGGATCATCAATTACAATAGAAGCGTAATGGGAAAGACTTGCATGGGCGACATTAAAGTCATTCCATCTGTATCATGTAACTCCTCAACATGCCTGTCTCTTAGTCCATCTCCTGCACTTTTGGTCCACTTGGTCAGAATATAGGAATCGGGTAGATAAAAGATCGGTCTTAAATGAAAAAATGTTAACATATGTCTACATGGAATTCCTTCAAACTCAAATATCTTCCAGCTACAGGAAACAACATTAGTTATCTTGTTGTAACGAACTTCTCTACCTATTGAAGAAGAATCAACCTTTGCTTTTTGCACAATATAAACTATAGTACTCTCATTCTCAATTGTGCAATTTATGCCATAGGCACTACTTTCAAATACCTATGTTTGAAAAATCTTGAAATTTCTCTTTGCATAAACATCCAAAATTTGTTTCTCAATCACTCGTTGACATTGACATGATCTGCAAGTAAATCCTTATGTCATTAGTGTTTGCGAGCTCTGCTAAAGCTAGAGATAAAACCCATCAAAGAATTCCTCTTGTCTATACATTTCTTCAAAAATGCACATGCACTTTTAGCGCTTTGACTAGTATTCATTCCTACACTCACGTAAGCAGGAGCCCAATTCCGACATACCTCATATAGGTCACACAACTATTCATTTCTTTCAAATTAGTATCCTCTATCAAATCTCTCCATTGAGGTTCAAATTCATCAGCTTTCTCAGAGTTAAATATAATTGTCTTGAACAGATGGTAACTGTTATGGTACACTAGGGTATCAACCTTCTCTGAAAACTTATTCAAAATATGCCATATGTAGTACTTATGAACAGTTAATGGAAAAACCTATGCTCCGACCTTTATTATTGCAAGATCTTGATCTATAATAATTGTCTGAGGTGCACTTGTAGTAGTTACCTCCAACAAATGCTTGAATAACCAATCAAAGGATTTGCTTTCTCATCACTTAAAAAGCCACATCTGAAGACAATAGTTTGACCATGATGGTTTACTTGATTGATTGGAGCAATATTTATTAATGTTGTATGTTGTATCAAACACTACAACATCTCCAAAAATGTCATAAACTCTCCTTCCAATAGTATCTGCCCAAAAACAATGCACAAGCCTATTTGCTTCATCAACTTCATATTTGAAGAAAAAGGAATCATCTTTGTCCTTCTCATTAGAAAAAAAATCAATCAAACTTTTTGCATCTATATCTCTTTCTCTTTCCTCTAGTTTTGTTCACTAGTTACGAAAATCCTTTTCAATACAACCCTTATTTTTAGGACCACTTGATTCAATCTCCTTGATATTGAATTTATTAGCATGTTGGTACATTTGCCTTAGAAAGTTGATGATGTAAAGCTCTCTTTGCAATTGAAACTTTCCTATGCGACCTTAGAACTTGTACCTTTGAAGGAGTTGTGACAGGGTGGTTATGCTATTCTACAAATGAACTGACAATCCAATTTGGGGCTGTTTGTCATTTTACAATCGTCATCTTAGCTTTATGATCAACAAGAATCACTAATCGATCACTTTCACCTAATCGTTGTGTCTCATTTTGTTTTTTTATTATAATCATAAGTCTTTCCTTCTTTGGAACATACAAGTCTTTTCCATATCATCTCTTTACTTCCAGGTTTGTACTTGCTATTGCTTAACCTTACTCTAAATCGACATTCTCGAGCATGTGCATTGTAGAAATTGAAAGCTTCTTCAGTTGTTCCAAATTCTTGTGAAATTTTGGGTTCATTATCATCCAAAACTTGTCGGAGGAAAACTTGAGATGATGATGATGCATCACCTACCATTTGTATAAAACTCCGAAAAAAAAAAAGTCAGGTGTGCTAAAATATAAGTAAAATAACATGCAAAATTATATCTAGAAATCACAAAATAGAAGTCAAGTTATCTTGGAAAATGACATTTAAGAGATAGAAAGAACTTACGTAGTTATAGTCTTCTCGATATACAATCATGGAGATCAGCATATAAAAGTGAACCCCCAAATGAAAAAGAGTTTGTTTTTGGAGAAAATAACAAAAGAATCCAAGAATTAGGGTAAATATCCTTAATTGGTCATGAACCAAATAATTCGATATTAAAGCTAGACTATAGAATCTTTACACGACCTTTCTAGTGGTTATAAAATTTTGTATCTAGTGTTAACCAATTGCGGATGAATCATTACTAAAAGTTGGGACAATGTAGTTCAATGAGAAATATATAGTCCCTATGTTTATATAGATTTCTTTCTTTCTGTCTTAGATAGTTGGATCCATTTTACTTTGCAACAGAGGAGTAAGAAATATGTCAAATTAAACAATGGGGAACCATTTAATTTCATTCTGCAGGTAAAGACATAAGAAGGTGCAAAAGTGAAAGCTAAGAGTACTGGGATGTGCAAGAAATGGACTGAGCAAACACATAGGAGAGTATACTTACTGAAGCACTAAACTGTGGCAGCACCGAAGCGTCGACAAGTTTAGCAGGTAACTAGATATTGTCCCTAAAATATCTGGTGTAATGTCAAGCTTTTCCATTTTTTCTGGTTTACAGCTGGTATCGTAAAATGATCCATGCTCTCCCCAATTCCACTTTCATTCAAATACATATGGAAGAATGGAGATAACATATTGTTATCACTACGATCAGAAAGAGTATGGGATTTATCATACAGAATCATGACAAAGAAGCCTTCACCAACTAAAACTTTATCTATTGTCTAAACTATGTGCATAAGCAACAAACAGATGTATCTTTTTCATTTAAATAAGTGCTACTAAAAGGGTGAATGAACTATTCTCATTTTGATTATTAACAAGATGAACAGATGTACACAATAAATGCTGGCAATATCTTTTTAAGTTGACAATGCAGTTCAAGAAACCACTACAAATTCAGACCTAATCTGAACTTTAGAAGATACCCGTAAAAGGAGTCTCTACTTGTCCCCCTTCGAGCGTGATGCAAGTAACAGAAAATAACTTAACACCAATATATCTCTACCAATCAGTGCCAAGCATAACCAAATAAAGGACAGTTCAATTTCTTTGAACCATGTTCCATTTGCATTTGTTACTGACAAAGCATATTCAGGCCCACTTTCCATGCACATACTCATTCACATTTTTCTTCTCAAAGTTAACTACCATAGTTAGGAATTCAGATTAATAGTAGCCACTCTTAAGTTTCGTTTGTTCTGTGTATGTGCTTGAAATCTCAAATACTGATAAGCCCTTTCTTCGCTTCTTTTTTAAAATAAATATCAGTCCACAATTTTCCTTTGGCCAAAATTGCTAAAAAACATATAGTGCGCATCTGGATAGCCCTTTTAAGAAAACAAAATCACATTTCCTTTTTGAAAGTAAAATCGTACCTCTGTTCACAACCGTAAACTCCGGCGAGTGGCCTTAATCAGAATTTCCTCTGTGCGAAATTCCTCCCAATCTCGGGCTTCAATGGTGGAATGTAAAAATGAAAAGAAGTTTTTAGGGGGAGCACATTGAATAGTCGAAGAAGAAGGAGAGTGAAAAGATTTCCCTTTTTGATTTTTTTCGGTGCGAGGAAGAAGGGGCTCCGCGTAGAAGAAGGTTTTTTTTTTTTTTTTTTTTCTTTTCTAATTTGAATTATTAATCAATTTATTCCTGAAATTATACGTTTTTGAAGCTTTGGTTCATAATAAACAATTTCTATTTAGACCATTTTGGTCTTTTCGATCGAATTTTTCTCAAATTTTATTAGAATTTAGAGTTATTTTGGCCAATTCAATCTTTAAACTATACCTCACAGGCTTCATTTTATTTAGTCTTGTCATTCATTGATTAGATTGATCAAAATGACTACAAATTTTAGTGAAATTTATAAAGAATTCAGTAAAAACAATCAAACCGGTCAAAATCTAAATTGTTTAAGGACTAAAACAAGCTAAAAAAAAACTTTAGAGACCAAAATTTCCAAAAAAATATTGTTTGAGAATTAAATTGACCAATAACTCTTTCTAATTTTTTTAATTTTTAAACTGTATGGGTTTATATTATTTTGACTACGACTCCAACTTCCAATTACCCGCGGACGCCTATGGTTCGCTGGGCGAGGGAGCCTATATTAGCAATTTTGATATATACATAAAGGGTGTGCTGCGTGCATTCCGTATAGATCGATAAGCCTTTAACAAAATTAATGATCAATTATTTAAAAAATAAAATAAAATTGATTAAATACTTCTATAGTTTAATTTATTCTTTCAAAATTTTGTATATAAATATATTTACGAAAAATTTTTTTATTAAATATTTTACTTTTTAAAATAAAAGATGATAGTTGGTAGTTAAATTTGGGGATGTTTTCATATTTTCCCAATTCGAGGGGAAAGATTTCAATATGACCCAAATTTGTACAATATTTAATAATTTATCCAACTCTAAAAATATTTTTTTCACTCTATACCCATTTTGACTTTTTCCTTTAAAAAAAAAAAAAAAAACAAACCTTTATTCACTTTTATCACGTAATTATTATATTGCTCTTGACATTCAAAACAACCCAACTACCTCTGTAACTGCTATAAAACCGAATTGAAGACCATATTGATGAAGTTTCCTTGTCGAAAGTTGAACTTGAAGGAACTCATTCTCCCTATTAAAGAAAAAAAAAAGGTTGACACTTGGGTTTGGGAGAAGAGTTGGTTTTTTTCTTCACAAGATTAAGTTTGTGTCTCGTCGTTCAGAATAATTGGTTGCTTTTTTTTTTTTTTGCTGTTATGGTGTTTAATGGTTGTTTTGATTCCTAAGTGTCGGTGGATTTTTCTAGTTTGATGTTTCATTGTTTTGTGTTGTTTGTTTGGCGTAAGAAAGGAAAGAAAGAAAGTTGTTTGTATTGAGTGTTTAAACTAATGGCCATCCTTCGGTAGGTATGGCCGACCTTCGTGAGTTCTATTCGATCTTCTAGATGTCTATCCGACCTTCAGTAGCATAAGTTGACCTTCAAGCCCAATTTTTTTTGTTACTTCAGCCGACCTTCCAGTTAATCCTTTCGACCTTCTAAGGATTATATCGAAATTCAAATGATGTAATTGACCTTCAGTTTTATTAAAAAAAAGTTCAATAGACCATCCATAAGGTCAATTAGACCTTCGAAGGGATTATATCAACTTTCCATATGATCACCTCGACCTTCAAGCATTTTCCGATCCTTTTTTTTTCTTTCAAAAACTATGTAGACACTTTTTTATCTACTTTTTTTTTTAATCAAGATATTTCTCCCCTTTGTTTTCTATTATTGGTTGTACATTATCCATCTTGAATATATCTTGTAGAAATGGGCTTAATGAGAATTATTCTTCACGATAGTTCTCTAAGTGGAAGGGCGCATCCGGTAGTCGTACTCGACGACATCAGTTATGAAGACTTTAGGATAACTATGGCAGGTTGCATAAAGATTAATTTAAATCAATTTGAGGTACAGATCTCATTTGCATCTAGATTATCTGATGGAGGTACTAAATTATTGGAAATTGAAGATACATACGAGATCATGTTTTTGATGTTGGAAGCTAATCCTAAAATGGTGGTTGTTAACAACATTGAAAGATTACATAAGTGAGGTGTTGATCTTGCAATGGATGATTTTGCTAATGCATACGAAAGGAATCCGGATGGGACATTCCCATCTATAAACGATGAACTTGGGCCATCTGGAAATATTCGCACCGATGCTGATGATTATGGTGATGATCATTATGAAGAAGAATATATTCGCGGTGTCAATGATGATGTCCCCGTGAACTTCGACGATGGGGTTAGACACGTAGTTCCCTTTCAGTAATTTATATCGGACTCTTCTACTCAGTTCACGGACATGAACTGGGATGATGAACCAGAGGTGCATTATTCCCAATATGAAACCATTCCACTTGTGGGTGACATAGGGAAGGATTCAATTTTTAACAAAAGGGATGAATTGACGACAGCAATCGGTCAATATTCGCTCGAGAATCGGTTTTCCTATCTCATGGTACGTTAGGATAAAGCACCATTCAAGGCACGATGCAGGAATAAAAAAGATTGCACCTTCATAATACGTGCACCGTGTAGAGTTGGATGCCAGATATGGGTGATTCACAAGTTTGTCTTGACTCACACTTGCATTCAAACTGTAGAATAAAACCTTAACAGGGATGTAAGTGCTTCAACAATTGGTTGTTTGTACTCTAGTAAAATCATCAGTGCGAATCACACCCCTAAAAATGTGATTCAAGACATGGGGGATAATTATGGTGTAAAGCTAGGATACACCAAAGCATGGAGATCTTTGTAGCAGCAATGGAAATCGCTTATGGAACTCCAGAGGACTCACTAAAACAGCTTCCAACATACTTCTACCTTTTGGAGCATACAATGCCCGGCTCAGTGACCAGTTTAGCATTGCTGGAGGAGCATTTTGTGAGGACATTTTGTGCACTTGGTTCTTCGATCAAGGGTTTCAATTACATGAGACTCGTCATTGTCCTAGATGCAACACACTTGAAAAATGCACTGGAGGGCAATATGCAACTGTGTGTGCGGATGGAAACAGACAAACTTTTCCACTTGCAGTTGGATTCGGTGAAGAGGAGGGCAATGATTGATGGGAGTGGTTCTTAAAAAGACTAAGAACTGCATACGGACTGCCCGATGATTTGGTAATTATATCTGATTGACACAAAGGCATATTATACTTAGTGAGAAAAATGTATCCTGAGATTCCACATGATTTTTTTTTCGACATTTGAAGGGAAACTTGAAGAAAAAGTGCAGAGATACTCGTGTTCAAAAGATTTTCAATAGTGCTGCATATGCCTATGATAAGGACAAATGCGACCACCGCTTTAGTAAAATTGAACGTATGCATCTTGGGGTTCAATGGTGGTTGGATATTGAGGTAGGACGATTGGGTTGGGCACGTGCTTACTGTCTAAATACTCGATACAACCAAGTGACTAGCAATCTCGTGGAGTCCTTCAATGAAGCAATCAAGAAAGCTCGAACATTGCTAATTACATCCGCACATGAGTTTCATAGGGGTATGTGTTAGAGTTGGTTCAATAAAAGCCGAGAAGCAGCCATTGCAATGCTTGCTATTATTACCAAACGTGCTGTGGAACAGATTAAGGCGGAAGCTGTTTTGGTTGACCAACAAAGGTTACGTACTAAATCCATTCGAGCTAGGGAGGAATATGTAGTCAGTAATCCTCCACGAGAAGCCAATGCTATTGTGGATATGATTCGGAGGACGTGTGGTTGTCGGAGATGGGATATAGAAGGAGTTCCATGTAAACATGCCATTGTTGTTGCCAGGTATTGAAAAACCTTCGTATAATTTAAATTGACGTTCTAACGACTAATACGTTCGACCTTTTAGACCTTCTCTATTGTTTCAAAAATAGATTTAAAATCATAATCCCAATTTGTTTTTTCTCATCTTTAATTCTTTATAGGGAAATTGGAGCCCACTACTATTATCTATGCCGTGGAAATTCATTTGACACGGAAATATTGAGGAAGGCATATGCACATTCAATATAGCCTGTTCTGTTGTCTTCAATTTTGGATAGAATTATAGGTTCGGAAGATGTGGCTGTAAATGCATCATTTGTGAGAAAGGGGGTAGGAAGACCACAAGAAGGTCGGTTCCTACCTCGAAGTAAACAATTTCGACGGAGGAAAACTTGCACAATATAGAAAAGAAAAGGACACGATTCTCAAACTTGTCTGAACGCTGCCACGGAAGCAACACCACCCGAAGTAGAGGTTCCATTGTCGTATGATCATGCTGAAGAAGGGCACCCATCTATGAGATCTACCCAAGAGTCTCGGGTTTCTGGACAAACATTGTAGGCTACAATATCATAAAACAAAGCATTAAATAAAATTTATGCTTTTCTAGTGTTAAACCTATGTGACCAATTAAACAAATAAAATGATTTATTTGTGATCTTGTTTATTTCCTAAGGGTGACTTCTATTTATTTTCATGCTTTCACAATATCACAAATATATAAAAGCATAATAAATAAATGCATAAAACAATTGGCCCAAAAGACTCTAATTAAAACTCCTAATGGGCTAAAAAAAATAATAAATAAAGCCCAATCTAAGGAATAACTAAAATCAGCCCATTAGTCCTAATTAGGCTTTGACTTGACCATCTTCTTCAAGTTGCCAAAACACAGCCGCCAATGTTGCTGCTTGAATTTACTGCCGAGAAGGATCCTATGCGCGAGGGACTGGTTTCTGCAGCAAAAATTGATGACGTCGGGACTGCTCACTGGCGGCCTGCTGTAGCAGATCCAAGAACTGCATTACTGGATGCCTCAGATCTGCCCGACTGAAGAGAAACCATGGCTGCACAGAACTGCTGGCTGGACAGAAAAAATTGACTGTTGTTTTTTTTCTGCAGTGAGCAACCGCAGCCGCTTCTGCTAGAATTTCTGCACGCCGAAGAAGAGACCACAGCCTCTGCTGCCTGGCCACTGGCAGCCTGCAGGCGGGCCTGGCTGAGCACTCGCACGCTTCGCCTGGCCGCCTGTGGACTGCCTTGGTTGAGCAGCAGAAACATCAGATCTGTTCCAATCCGATGACCCGCTGTTTCTCTGTTTTCGGCAAACTGCAGCAACTCTGTCTGTCCAGATTTTCTGCCGGCGACTGTATGTGACTGCTGCGGCAGTCCCTCAAAATCACAGATCCTAAATTTTTTTTTTTTTTTTTTTTTAAACACAGCCAGCAGATCCAAAAAAACTTCAGAAAATACAATAAAAAAAATACATCAGACCTACACCTCTAACCACGAGGTTTACAACAATTTCATGAACTATACAATCTCCTATGCCTCCACTCAC
>JAOXNR010054094.1:1277-13095 GCA_028571225.1 Parsonsia alboflavescens | reverse complement strand
GTATATGTATGTATGGTGTGGCAGTCTTAAATTGTATCTCTCCTCATTTTTCTCGTACACTTCGATTATATTCATTGCAATCAAGAAATTCGTATAGTAACCAAACCTCAGTACTCTCTTCCTCTCAACTAGTGAATGATTGAACCCTGATGGCATGCCGTAATCTTATATTAGCTAATAAAATCGAAACAAAATTTTTAATCTTTTTAATGCATGCAGATTGAAGTAATATTTTTTGTCGTCTATGTTGAGAATGGAATTTTTTATAATACATATCATCACGTGTTTGGTTTAGGTAGCATGGGGTTAGGCACGTACATGTGACAATTATAAGGAAAAGAAAACGTAATTAATAGAATAGTCTGATTGCCAACTGGACTTTCCTTTTTTGATTGCATGGCTTCGTATAATGAAAAATTAAAAATTAAAATATTATATTCTTCCATCCAAAATTGAATATTTCTATTTTTATTATGAAATGTCTTTTAAAATTAAATGTTTTGTTTTCTAAATTAGTTGAAATTTTACAAACAAATTGATATTTCTAATAAAAATGAACTAAGTCCAAAGCATTTTTTAAAGTTTTTTTGTCCTCCAGCAATTTTTATTTTTGTGACATTGGTCCATATCGATTTATTTTAATTTTTTTGATCCTCCACCTTTTAGTGGTATTTTTAACCTTAACCCCTCTTCTAATTTTTCATATTATTATAACTAAAACTTTTAGTTTAATTAAATAAAAATAATTAGAATATAAAGTTCACGTATACAAAAATCTATAAAAATGATAAACATATCATCATAATTATGTGTACATATATAATATGAATGTATATAAAAATGATAAACATATCATCATAATTATGTGTACATGTATAATATGAATGTATATAAAAATGATAAACATATCATCATATATTATGTGTCTAAATGGGTAGAAGCAAAAGCTACAAGGACTAATTATGCTAAAGTTGTGATTGATTTCATAAAAGATAACATTTTTAACAAATTTGGCATCCCAAGGATATAATAAGTGATAGAGGTACTTATTTTTGCAACAGGGTTGTTGAGCCTTTGTTTAAACGTTATCGTGTTCAACATAGAGTTTCTGCTGCATATCATCCACAAACTATGGCCAAGCTGAATTTCAATTGAGTCCTTAAAAAAGTAGACAATCCTAATAGAAAAGATTGGAGTTCACGTTTGGGTGATGCTTTATGGGCTTATAAGGTTGCATTCAAAACACCTATTGGCATGTCTCCTTATAGGTTAGTTTATGGTAAAGTTTGTCATCTTCCTGTGGAAATTGAACATAAAGCATATTGGGCTATTAAGTAATGCAACTTTGATTTCTCTAATGCTTGTTATCATAGAAAATTGCAAATTCAATAACTTGAAGAGATAAGGAATGATGCTTATGTTAATGCTTCAATTTTCAAAGAGAAAACAAAAATCTATCATGATAAATTCTTGTCTCATAAAGAGTTCTTGGTTGGTCAAAAGGTATTGCTTTATATGTCTAGACTCAAGTTATTTCCTGGAAAGTTGATGTCAAGGTGGATTGGTCCGTTTGTTATTACTAACATCTTGCCACATGGTGCAGTTGAGGTTCGTAGTCTTAAAATAGGAAAAGTGCTCAAGGTCAATGGACATCGTCTTAAACCATTTTATGAAGGTTTAGAACCTCATACAATGACTATAATGGATCTTGAGATGCCATCATATAACGAACCTTAAATGGAGGCATAATGTCAAGCCAAATGATGTTAACCAAAAGCACCTTTGGGAGGCAACCAAAGAATAAGATGTCTTAGTTTAATTTCATATTTTCTTTTCATTTAATAGTTAATTATCAATTTTTATATGTTTAGGATGTACCTCCATTTCAATTGTATAAGAAATAATCAAAACGGAACAAAAATGCAAGAAAATAGAGGTACACCGCATGGCACACATAGCACCGCACCAGGTAGCCCCATTTGGTTGCACCCATGCACCATTTAGCACCGAACAGATAGCTTGGTGCAAGACTGGATGCTCTTTGGAAATTTTTAAAAAACGATGCCAACTTTCATCCAGTTCGAACACACCCCAGTTGGGGTCGAATAGATCAAAAAATCAATTTTTAGCTCTCTTTTCTCTTCTTTTCTTTCATTCTTTCCTACAAATTTCAAAACACATTTTCTCCTTCTCTCTCAAGACCGAAACTCAACCTTTCAAATCCTTCAATTCCTCTTCCAAAATCTACCATACTCACCACTAAAATCTTTCTTTTCTTCCATTAACTTCATTCCTCATCATCAATCTTCACTTTCCTTTCTCTCTCTTCACCATTCTCACACTCATTTTTTCCGCTAAAACCTCACATCTGAATTTCACATTGGAGTGCTTCTTGATTCAGCAAATTGCTAAGAAAGTTTGGTAAATTTATTCTTTAACCCTCTTTTATGTTTGTTATTGTTGGTTTTATCAAGTGTCATTACATTGCATTTTGTTGTGATTGTTGGAGGTGAATGGGCATTTGTTAATTTTAGATTGTTGTGTTGAAGTTGTGGTTGATTACTTGTTATTGAGTTATCCTCGTTTTCTTGTGTTATAGGGACCTTGAATTTGTACTTATTTCTTGAAACTAATTGAGTACACATCAAGTGTTTGTGAAAATGCCTAGGAGAGAAAAGAGGTCTAGAACTTCTAGAAGAGAAGCATCACCACAATCACCACCTCCCCTATATGATCACACAAGTTTTACTTCTTTGGAAAACCAAACTTGGCTAGAAGAAAGAGCAAATCATTCATGGATTTTTTAACATAAAGTTGTTGATCCACTAGAAACACAACTTGGAATAACATCAAGCTTTCATGTTTTTGGTTGGGATTCTATCATTAATCCACCTATCATTTACAATCCTAATTTAGTGAAAGAATTTTATGCTAACATTTCTAATAAATCGGCTAATAAATTGGACACCATTGACACTTATGTTAGGGGGATTTATATTCATCTTAATAGAGAATTTATTGCTCAAATTTTCCATCTCTCTAATCTTGGTCATTTTCCATCCCATAATAATGAGCATGTGCCAACGGATGAAGAGTTTAATTTTAACACTGCAAGACATGATTTAGGGCTAGTTTGTTATGTAGTAGGTAAGGAATGACGACAATGCACTGCACTTCTTGTTAAACAATTAGATGGAACACGTCGCATCCTCATTTACTTGCTCAATCATAACATTTATCCAAAAGCTTCCTCATTGAATGAATTGTTTTTCTTGGATGTTTACATCTTTTATCGCATGAAAAATGGATTAGGAAATATTTCTAGAATTTCATTACCTACCATCTTAATTCGTAACATACATGAAATTACTCATAGCCATGCAACCATTGTTTGCACAACTTGGGATTCAACTCAATCATAGGCTTGACTCCCAAGACGCCTACCTAGATTCCTATGAGGAGCTTCTTCGTAGGCTCCCGCGTAAAGGGTCACTGTATCTCCTCCCTCTTTTCATTTTTATTTTTCTTATGTGTCTTTAATGTCATTGAGGACAATGCCAACTCTAAGTTTGGGGGTGTGTGTTGTCTTTTACGTTGTCTTATCTATGTTGTCTTTTATATGTTGTATTTGTTATATTTTCATTTTCTTGGTTGGCTTTGTTTGCATTTTTTCTTTCATTTTTCATGTTTTTATTCTCATTCATGATATTTTTATTGTTTAGGATGGTTTGTTTTTTATGTTTTTGTGGCTAATGATATAATTAGTAATCTTTGAATTTAGATATGAGAAAGTTGAAATCTTTTGTGTTTGATATTGTTTGAACTTCTTTTTCCTTATACAATTCTAAATATCTTTTTGAACTAAAATTCACACAACTTTACTAGTTGAAGCTTGAAAACTTGATTTTGAATCTTGCCTAACGTTTTAGGAAACAATTTTTCTCATAACTAATCTTCATGAATCTTTTTATGCTAAAGAGAAGAATGGATTAAAAGCATTGTCTTGATTTGGAATTTCACTTGTAGCCTCATTGGTATCACTCTAGAACTTGTCTTTACACATGCTTGAGGAGAAATCTAAAGAAAAGTGGTTAACTTGGGGATGATATAATTCCTTTGTTGACTTGTTTGTGCCTTTTTTCAAGCTTACCCTTTTCCATTATATCACTTGGTCCTTATTTGAGCTTAAATGAGAATAATTTCTAATTATTTTATTTCTTTGATTTTAAGCCTCGTTATTTACTTTTGTACCCTATGTTTTTAAGAGAATAATGACCGTGTTCTTTTGGAATCATTTTTGCCGGAATTGAATGTTTGATATCAAGTGAGTAATTGAAGGAGAATTACAGATATAAATTAACTAATGAATAGAGTAAAAAAAGAGGGAAGTTCTTCGGAAAAAAAAGAAAGAAAATAGAGTATGATGAAGTGCATATAAAAAAAAAGAAAAGAAAAAGAGATGCTCTATGATGAAAAAGAAAGAAAGGGAGAGCAATGAAAGAAGTTGGTGAAAAAAAGGAAATTGTTGATTCATGTTGATAATATTTGTGATATGAGTTTTTATATTAATTTTTGAACTTATATGTTCTCTCATATTAAAATTTGTTTATCCTCATTCTTCGTTTGTGGCCAATTCCAAAAGCCTAAAATTACAAGCCAAAAGTCCTATTTGACCCAAGTAGACCTATTTCTATCATTAGTAGAAAGTATGTGGATTGACAAGCTCATGGTTGTAATTTCTTTTAAAGGCTTCTTGTGTTATTTTTTTATTGAAATAGTTTGATTAATTGATCTTATTTTTGGTTTGATTCAAATGATCTTCAAAACTTGAAGATTAAAATTTTTTTGGTTATATTGGATAAAAAATTGAGTATTCCTTGTCTAAATTATGTGAAGTTGTCCCAAACTTTATGCACTTATTTGTTTTAATGAGATTTGTAGTTTGGTTAAGAAGAAATGGTGATTAATTACACATTTTGGTTTCATGTCATTTTTGATTTGTAGATTACAATATGACTCCTTGTGTTGTTTGTTGTTGATATTATCGAGGATTAAAGATAAATTTGCTTGAGGACAAGCAGAAATCTAAGTGTGGGGGAATGATTGGCATATAATTATGCTAAGTTTGATATCCATTTTATGTCGTTATCTTACGTAACTTAACTTAATTATGTTGTTTTCGATATATTTTACTTCCCTACTGTTGATTTTTGTTTGTAGGAATATTTGGTTGAAAAATGCTCGAGAAATTATCAAGTTGGCACTAGAATCTTATCCGGAACAGACAGCGACGTGTCGAAGTGGAGCAACAGGAACTCCAATGAGCCATCTAGGGGCCCGAGCAGCAACACTGGTCGCACATCTGGTGCTGAATGGGCATTGACCTTGACTAAGACTTCTTATTTTTGTTATTTTTTTTTTATGATTTTCTTATACTACTTCTTTTATTATTATTATTTTTATGATTCTATTTTATTATTAGATTTTTATTAGGTAATTACTTATTTGTACGAGGTCTCTATTCCTATAAATAAGTTCTTTTTCATAGTCTTAGATACACAATTCAAGATTGATTTTTTGAGGATTTTGGAACACAAAGGGCAAATTTCTCTCTTTTTTCTTATGTATTCCTTGGTTTTATTTATCATGTCTTATGAGTAGTTTTCTTTTGTTAGCAAAGACATGAGATAGGTTATTTTGATATGGGGTTATGAGATTTAGTTTGTTTTTGTTATAAAGATTTGACTTTTTTTATTAAGTATTTGTGCAATTCTTGTTTTCATCTTATTAATTGTGTGTATTAAAGATTAATTTGCATGATTATATTGTTAGAGTTTAAATATTATCACTAAGATTGATAAATCCACCAAGTAGCAGCTATTGTTTAAATTTGGTTTGGCTAATAACTTTATTTGATAATTAAGAATTGTATGAATCAAATTGTATGAATTAAAGTTATCTTTTTTAATGTAATTTGACGTTGGTGATGCCTTCATTCTTACACAATTTAATTGATTAAATTTATTGTTCGCTACGATGTAAGTTTAATTGATTAAACTAGGGATTTTATTTTTCGCTATGAGAAGTAGATCTATTTGAAGGATAGGAATTTGAGTGCAAAGACAAATTCTAAAACCAACTAATTAATTGTGTTCTTTGATCAATGTTTGGCCCCATAGCAATTGACCTACGGATTGTTTCTGGTTAACAACTTTCTCATCTATATTCTCCTTTTAAATTCTTTGTTTCATTTTACCTTATAAACTTTTAAAAAAATTCCCCCTTTGTTACTCATTGGTTTTTATTAAACTTAAATTCAATTTCCGGTAGGTTCGACCATACTTGCACTAACTACATTAGTTTTTGTAGATATATTTAATTTGTTTGTATTACGACGTACGATCAAGTGGAGATTGATGCCCTGTTAATTCAAGAAAAGAAACCCCTCTCCTACTTTAGTGATAAACTTCATGGTGCTACTTTGAATTACTCTACATATGACAAAGAATTGTTTGCTTTGGTTAGGGTATTGGAGCATTGGCAACACTACTTATGGCTAAGGGAATTTGTTATCCATTTTAATCATGAGTCCTTCAAGTACTTAAAGGGACAATCAAAGCTAAGCAAACGACATGCAAAATGGGTGGAGTTCATAGAGATGTTTCCCTACATTGTCCATTACAAACAAGGTAAAAAGAATGTTGTAGCGGATGCTCTATCAAGGAGGTACATTCTACTCACTACTCTTAATGCAAACTTGCTTAAATTTGAGTTCATTAAAGATTTGTATGGTAAAGATGATGATTTCAAACATGTCTTTATTGCTTGTGGAAAAGGAGCATATGATAAGTATGATATGCATGACGGATTTCTATTTAGGGAAGATAAATTATGTGTGCTTAAGTGTTCTTTGAGAAGATTACTTTTTGAAAGTCATAGGGGTGGCATAATGGGACATTTTGGCATTTCCAAAACTTTAGATACTCTTATGGAGCATTTTCATTGGCTTCACATGGTTTGTAAGAAGGCTAAATCTACCATTAAATTAAATGGTCTTTACATGCCATTGCCTATTCCTCATACATCTTGGGAACACATTTCTATGGATTTTGTACTTGGTTTACCTAGGTCTAAAAGGGGTAAGGATTCAATTCTTGTGGTTGTTGATAGATTTTCTAAAATGACACACTTTATTACTTGCTCCATGGTTGATGATGCTCATAATATTGCAAACTTGTTTTTCAAATATGTGGTCAGATTTCATGGAATTCCTAGAAATATTATTAGTAATAAGGATATCAAATTCTTGAACTACTTTTGGAAGGTGCTTTGGGGATTACTGAGAACAAAATTATGCTTTTCTACTACTTGTCACTCTCAAAGGCAAAACGAAGATTGTAAATAGGACTTTGGGAACTCTATTGAAGTTATTATCAAAAGGAATTTGAAGTCCTGGGAAGAATGTCTTCCCTTTTTTGAATTTGCTTATAATAGATGTGTACATTCTTCTACTCATTATTCTCCATTTGAATTGGTTTATGGTTATAATCTTTTAACACCTCTAAACTTGACCCTTTTAAATTTGAATGAAGTTTATGGTCCACATGGCAAAAGGAAGGTTGAAATGATCAAGTAACTGCATGCCAAGGCAAGGGAGAACATCCAAACATAAACTCAAAGATATGCCAATCAACACGACAAAGGTAGAAGGGAAATGAAATTTAATGTTTGCGATTGGGTATGAATTCACTTAAGGAAGGAAAGATTTCCTCATTCTAGAAGGACAAAGCTTGAACCAAGAGGAGATGGTTCATTTCAAATCATAGAGAAGATCAATGACAATGCTTACAAAGTGATTCAACTTTCAATGTTAGTGATCTCTCTCCTTTTAATGTAGATGAAGCCAATTCGAGGACGAATCCTTTCGAGGTGAGGGAAATGATGGTGATCCCACACCTATGATACCTATCAACCAATTACAAGAGTTAGAGCATCCAAGTTGAGGCAAGCATTAAACACATTTGTGCAAAGGAGAGAAGAAATGCTTAATTTTCAATCAATCTTTGAAGAACTATCATTGATGAATGATGAACAACAAATGAAGGAGTTCACTTGTTTCATGATTCAAGAACTTCAGGAGGGAGTTTCAAGTGAAGAACATGTCCCTAAAGTGCCAAGAATTCAAGTGGAAGAAGCATTGATGAGAGGATTGAAAATCTAAGTGTTTGAAGAGAAATTCGGCCATCACCAGCGCACCTAACCAGTGCCGGTTAGATTCCCAATTGGACCAGTGAAATAGGGGAACGAATTGAAGCTTTCTGGAGGTTTTCCAGAGAAGTAAATTCTTGCACACCAACGCCGGTTGGACAATTTAGTACGTGAACTTTTAGTTTTTCAAAATTTGGTCTCTAATGCGACCTTGGCCCAATTTTGACTAGTTCCCTTAATTTTATTGACTTTTCTCTGTCTTTTAAGTTATTCTAGAGGGTTAGCAAGGTCTTTAATCATTATTACAACTTTCTTATTGATGGCACTATAAATAGTTCTCTATTTGTATTTTGTAAGATAACTCATTCTACGAACAACTTTTACATCAATTGCGAGAATCCTTTTGGATTAAACGAAACTATTCTTGAGTGTTCTTCTTATAGCTCTTCTAGGGTTCTTGGTTTAACTCTTGAGTTCTTCAATACATGGCTAAAGTAATTGAACTAGATTGATGAAATTCAAACTAATTGATCATACTGGAAGACAATCTTGGTCATTGATAATCTGGCTTGAACCTCTTGCATAAAATTTTGGATTGATCTCAATTGGGTGAGTTTGAATTGACTGATGAATGAAGAATTCCATTCAAATTTAAGATCACATCATAGAATCCAAGAAGAACTCCTAATAACAACTGTGAAATCCAATCTTTGACTTGGATTTCTCTCTTACCAAGAGAATAGAAACTTCCAGTCATTCTCTTTCCATGTTAGAGTACGACAATAACTCTTGCCAATTCTTTAGATCTTCTCTTACCAAAATATTTCTCAAACAAATCCTACAAATTTCAAAGATCTTATCATAGATATTTAAGGTAAATTCAAACAATTTATCAAATTAAAAAATGTCTAGACATATTTATGTCAATTATCAACAGTTTACAATTCTATAAATTATTTGTTTATTTAGTTCATGTATACATATTTTTCTTGATTTCTTGTTGTGTTTTTTTAATGTATCATGAAATATATTTGTTTCTTTTTATGGCCATTGAGGCTAATTTATGATGTATAACTATGAGTCATTTGTCAGTTTGATCTATGGTTTTTTTTGTGATCATGTTTTATGTTTAGATGTTATAATTAGTTATTTATTAAATTATTTCTATATTGTTTGAGTAAATTGTGTATATACAAGTTTGAAGCAATATTTGATATACAAGTTTAGATTAACCATGGATTGTGATCATAGTTGGATGTATAGTAATAGATGGGGTCTTGACTTTTGTAATGGGGTGAAAACTTTTTTGGAAACAACAAGAGAACTAGAAGTACATTTACAAACGGGAACAATTAGGTGGTCCTGTACTAAGTGTAGAAATGTGAACCACCTGACTACAGACATGGTTGAGTATCATTTGTACAAGAGAAGTTTTGTTTCGAATTATAATTTGTGGACATCATAGGGTGAAAATAAAAGACAACAGAAAAATGAGGTTGATGTATATATGGAGACAGTTGGACAAGTGAAAAAAGGTTGAGGTTATTTAATTGGTAGCTGCAAAGATTAACTTCTCGATAAATCTTCACAACCCGAGAAGTGCAAGTCAACCCAAAGGAGTAGTCGAGGAGATACTGTGCGAGATTGTGAGGTAGCTCGCTTGATTGGAGAAAATCAAGAACGAGATGCTTAGATAGCTCACCTTTTTGTAGCAAACCCACGACAAGATGCTCAGATAGAACATCTCTCCATGGAAGCTTCAAAAGAGGTACGAAGACATGAAACAAGTTTTATTAAGTATTAGAGCAGGTTTAGATTCAAGAAAATATGTCTATAAGTATTATGGGTTCAGAAACCCAACCCCCTTCAGATAGTGAATTAATTTGATTTGGTAGTGTTATGAACTTTATGAATGTTATGAAAAAATTTTAATTACTATTATGAAACTGTCAATGGAAATTGGTTATCTTTCAATTTCCTATCAAATTAAATATAATTTTTAAAAAATAAAATTAATTATAAATTAATTTTTTAAAAAAAATTATATTGAAATGTTTTTGACAGATTTGTCAATGTTTTAACCAAATTTTATACAAATATTTTTTTATGGAATTGAATCGATCATAGATTTTTTTGACGGGTTATATTGATCAATATTTATTGACAGACATAATACATCCGTCACAAACTTTTGACAAAAAGATGCTATCTGTCGTAGATTTATTGATGAATTGTCTCATCAATGCTATCCATCACAAAATTTAAATAGTTAGATGTTATCAGTCACAGATTTAATAATAAAATATTAAGTTATTGGTTATTTATTTTCCATCAAAAAGTACAATTTCCATCAAAGAAAGTTCATCAAAAAGTATTTTTGATGGTATGTGGTCAGAAATATCTATTTGTTACAAGCCATTTAGCTACATCCCATTTTTGTAAAGCAAATCCATCATTTTTTATGAATTTAGGTTTTTTTTTTATATACTAATTTTAGCTGTAAAAAAAGAGCAGATTTCTAGTGGTGTTCATGAAACTCCATTGACTCAACAACTCTATCAATTAAAAACGGAAAACCCATCACAAATTCAACTCAAAGACCCACAAAATTAAAAACTAGGGCAATAAAGATTAGCTAAAATTCACAAAAATAACTTAATTTTTTTGGATAGAATCTAACCTTGGGTTGAAGAGGGATGGTCGACGGTTTAATAGGTGACCGCAGTTCCAGAATCTTTTAGCAGTGGTTAGGTCAACCGCCACGATCTTTTAGCAATTTTTTAATAAAATCTATTTATTTTGAAAAAAACATGACGAAAAAGTTAAAGTCATTTTCCGAATCGCCGCTATATATAATTTCAATTTTCAAAATTAAAAAACTTTTTATAATCAAGTGAATTAATTTATAGCAGCGGTTAAGAACTGCCACTATATTTTCCAAAATTTTAAAAAATTAAATTTGACATTCCAGGACTCGAAATGACGTCCTAAGAAAGAGAAATTTTGAATAAAAATATAGCGGCGATTAGTCAAACCACCACTAAATATTTTAAGGTAACCAAGTTCACACATAGGATGAACCTCCCTGATGCTAACTTAAGCTACCCTTGTTCCATATTTCTAACCGTGGTTCCATTAGCCGTCGCAAGGTATTGTGTTAATTTGATTAGAATAATAAATATAATAAAACTATTTTCTTTTCTCCCACTGAGGATTAAAAATAACTTTTTAAGAAGAGATTCTTCTCACCAACGCATACATCTCATTACTAGTTACAGCAATCAAAATGATATACTCTCTTTTAAAAAAATAAATATATAAATTAATTTCACAGCCATGAAGAAAACATTAAAATACGTACCCATGGAATACTATGGAGTACGGTTTTTTCCCCCCTTGAACAAAACACTTAAATAAACTTTAAGTTTATTCCATAATGAGTCGGAAAAAGAAAGGACATAATTGGCTTATGAAAAAAAAAAAAAAGGTAATTTCTCTATTAATAGATAATTATAAGCTGAAAATTGACTAACGTCACTTCAATGGATTAAGGTTTTGCAAGATTATAAAAATAAAATGAAATCTTGGTGTAGATTATGTTTCTATCCAA
>JAOXNR010054093.1:0-13096 GCA_028571225.1 Parsonsia alboflavescens | reverse complement strand
TCAAAATGGATACTTGTATTTGACATACAAGTGTTCGTGGTCAGCCTTTTTGAGGAGCATCTTTTGATATCCATCAGACCAAATGTTTAGAACATATCCTTAGTGTGGAAGCATTGAAATCTTAATTAAATGATCACATGAGACGATATTTTGCAATAATTCAAATTTCATTTGGAATTGGTTAGGGGAAAAAAAAAATTCTCCATTGTCAAAACTTGAGGTTATTTTAGGGATTTGTCAAGTATAGATATAGGATTAAAGTATTATTAAACAATCACCCTGTCACAATAACCCTATTAAGTCCTTAAACTTTTATTTTGATCTATTGAACCCTTTGATTTGTCACAATCACCTTATTAAATCATTGAACTTTTATTTTGACCTATTGAGCTCTTATTATATCTCAAATCATTTACATAAACTTATCCAAACAATAAATTTACTCCAACTTCAATGATTTTAAATGTTTCTTATCATTTTCTTCACAAATGGAATGGTTTAAAGTAATGTTTTCAATAACCCAACTGATGGGTGAAACGAGTACGACCCGGACTAGTCAACCCAAAGGAGCAGAACCCGAACTAAGGTCAACCCAAATGGGCCAGAGGCCTATTTGTTCAATACCTGAAAATCAAACTTATAGAGCCAACGAGGATATATGGGCAAGCAACTCGCCACCACCGACCTCCCAAGTCACAGACCTAGAGATCACCGACCTCCTAAATGAGCTCGAGCTAAGGTCTTGCCAGACCCCGACTTCGACCTGGAAAGCTCAGATCTGAATTATAAATCTTCCATGCCACGACCACAGGTGCACGACTCCTAGTCACTCCAAGGAGCTAAGGATCACTCGGCGCAACCTCACTAGAAAAGATGTTCAAGCTTCTCAACATCCACGGGGAGGTCGCGAAATTGGTCTAAAGGTCGGCTAGTAAGCTCGTAGCTCTCACAGAGACGTGAATGGCAAGATCTCTTGTTCCAGGGAAACTCCGAGATCGTAGGAGCAACTAGCGGGATTTGACTAAATTCCACGGTTATCCTAATTGCCCATTGTTATGTAATGGAGAGCCCAATTCCAAGAGGTAACTAATTTTCTCACTCTACTTAAACAAAACACCCAGCCAATCAGAGGGGATAAGGAAAAAAAAAAAAAAAAAACCTTCCTATTTTCTTAAGAACTATCTTTACCAGAAAAATCTCCAAGAATACTAACTTAGGTATCGAAGCTCTTCCCCTCTGGACAGCCCACTCCAGTGACTTCTCTTTCTTATCTTCTCAGGCCGCTGACGGTAGAGCTTCATCAGGATATGCGAGGTGATACGATCCATCACATATGGACCCCATCACTTTTGGCGCTGTGTGTGGGAAACCAGAATAGAAAAGCCTAACTTTTTCTCAGACACAAAACGAATAAAGCAATCTTGATGGCTCAGTCGAAGCTTTCGTGTGTTCAGCCACTGAGCAGTGGCAGTCCACCAGCCAAAACACAGTTGCTCTCTGAAGAGATAGTGCAGGAAATGTCGCCATCAGTACAGGCCATTGATAATGACAACTAAGAGCTTGGAACACAGGAAGGCCAATAGCTGCCGGCACACTCCAGCCCATCCCAGAATGTCCCGCCCAACCAAACGCTAGCATAGAAAGGGCCATAGGGGAGACACCTAGATCTCACTGCAAATGGTAATAACTCTAGGCCACCAAGGCTGCAGAAGTTTGGATTAACTCGGGTATCCATGTCAACAAATCTAATGGAAAGAATGGTGGCTGCCCTAGAGGGAATCTCAGGTAGAAGAGATTAAATTTCCATTAGGTGCACTCCAACGCCTTCCTAGAGAGAAACGCAACCACCCAAGTGCCAAGCCAGGCATACTCGGCCAGACAGGTTTCAGCTTTCAGAAGTAAGGATTGACCCCCCACGCAATGATGCAGGTAGAGAAGTAGGTCAGCCAGAACACAATGAGCAAGGACTTTACCTATGACCAGCCTTAAGGAGACCCTTAATAATCAAGGGGGTATGACCTAAGAGAAAGCTCAACCTAGCTGAGATCTCTAGAAGCCAAGGACAGGATGGAGCTCTTAAATAGCAATGGAGCTCGTTGCGAACTCCACTTGGGGTAAGGATACCACCTCGTCATAGCCTAATCGAAATGACAAGTAAGAACTCTCGAGAGGCAGCCCCAACCCATTGAGGAGAGCAACTCCCCCAACCAATCAAGAGCAACAAAGCACTGTGGATCTTATCGAGCCTTTGTTGTTTGTCCATAGCATTCGGATAGCCAGCATGCCCCCAGGCTTCAAGGCCCCACAATTGGAGAAAAAATGTGATAGTACTGGGGAGCCATAACAACACATTGATGAGTACGTCTCCTACATGGAGATGTTTGAACACCTGACCACGAATGTAGAGATTTTAGGTCCACGCTGACCAAAAAGGCTCAATCATGGTTCAAAGGAATCCCTGAGGCAAGCATCTCCTTCTGAAAAACTATCATAGCAGCACAAGGTGCGAGAAAGATATTAACGACCTCTTCCTCATCAAACAGAAGGTCGGTGAGAGCATCTGGAGCTATTACAATCGTTTAAACGACTAAGCAGTGGAGATCGAACAAAAGAATGATGCCATCTACATCACTGCATTCAAGCGAGGGTTGCAACTGGGGTACATAGCCCTCAGATTGGCCGAGTAGCCAGTAAAAATAATTAAGGGGCTGCAAACGCTCATGGAAAAGTTAATCAAGGCCGAGGAAACTGGGCCTCAAAAGAAGATCCCTAGCTTCACCTCAACCACAGACAGAGACAATAGAGGACATCCAAGAAGTCCCAAAAAAACAAAATGGGACATTAAAAAGCTTCACCCCAAGGGGGGAACCTTGGACAAAAGAAGGAAAACCATCCCCGACCTTGTATTCACGCCGCTCAAGACATCACAGGTTGAGGTCATGATGGTCATGAAAAAGAAAGGCCTTCTCAAGTTGCCCAAGCCCCTTAAGAGTCTTGCTGCCAAAAGAGACCCAGCAAAGGTTTGCCACTACCATAAAGATCATAGTCATCTCACAGAGGATTGCTTCAACCTCAAAAGTGAGATTGAGAGACTCATAAAAGAAGGCCACCTACGAGATTTCTTGGCCAAAAATGCAGAGTCTGCAAACCCACCACCAGTAGCCCTGCAAAATCAAAGGGCCCCAGTCAGTGAAATCAATGCCATCAAGAGGAATTGAAGGGAGCTTGAGGGAGAGATTTAGAACCCCAAACGGTGTCACTCTAGATCGGCGACTTCCTGGTGAGGAAAATCCTGGTAGACACCGAAAGTGCAGTTGTCCTCTATCGCAAGGCCTTGGATCAGATGGGGATCAACAAAAGCTCGCTGTACAAATCAGACATTGCACTTACCAGTTTCAACGGTAGTACGACCTACGCCGACGGAATCCTGAGAGTCCCAACCACAATCCGGGTGGACGGTAAGGAAGTCACCGAGATGATGGACTAGATGGTCGTAGATGCTTCCGGAACCTACAATGCCATACTTGGCCGTAGGGGGGTCATGGACCTAAAAGCAAATATCTCCCTGCTTAGCTACAACATGAGAATCCATTTCAGAGAGGTTTGGATCACCCTTGAAGGAGATAGGCAAATGGCTGCGGAATGTTATCTAGTTGAGGATAACGAAGAGAGCTCCTTAGAGCCCAAACAAGAGAAGTGCATTGACCTTCCAAAAAAGGATGACCATTTCAGAATTCAGGCATAAATTCCCTAAGAAAGGGATTAAAATAGGGGAGCTCCTGCCCCCCAAAGATTAAAGGGAAGCTAGTGGATTCCCTTGAAGAAAATTTGGAAGTCTTCGCTTGGCAGCCCAACGACCTCGAAAGAGTTGACCGAACCATTGCAGAACATAAGGTCGGGCTCAAGCCAGGGGTCAAGCCGGTGAAGCAAAAGAAGAGGGCCTTTGCCCCTGAGTGCAACGAGGTTATAGTAAA
Source organism: Parsonsia alboflavescens (assembly GCA_028571225.1). Taxonomy (NCBI): domain Eukaryota; kingdom Viridiplantae; phylum Streptophyta; class Magnoliopsida; order Gentianales; family Apocynaceae; genus Parsonsia; species Parsonsia alboflavescens. The sequence continues at coordinate 9,122 of JAOXNR010054093.1, read as the reverse complement.
AAGAAATCCAAGCTTTTCTTGACATTGAGATTCTGAAAGAAGTGGTGTACCCAGAATGGCTGGCCAACCATATGGTGGCACCAAAGAAGGAATGGACATCAAGAATGTGTGTAGACTTCACTACATTGAACAAATTTTGCCAGAAGGACTCCTACCCCCTTCCTAGTATTGACCACATGGTAGACTCCACAGTCGGATACTAGTGGCTATGTTTCCTCGACACATACAAAGGGTACCACCAGATTCCAATGGCCCTTGAAGACATGGAAAAGGCCTCCTTCATCACGGAGGTTAGGACTTATTGCTACACCAAGATGCCGTTCGGTTTGAAAAATGTTGGGGTAGAATTTCAATGAGAGATGCACAAAATTTTCAAGAAACAGCTCAGGCGAAACATTGAGGTCTACGTGGATGACATAGTTTTCAAATCCAAAACTATAGAAGATTTCATAGGAGATATCCAGGAAACCTTCCAAACCCTAAAGACTGCTCACATGAAGCTCAACCTGGAGAAAAGCACCTTTGGGGTCTCTGCAGGAAAGTTCCTTGGCTTCGTAATCTCGGAGCGAGGCAATAATGCCAACCTAGACAAGATCAAAGCTCTGCTGGATATGGACCTCCTAGAAACCTCAAAGAAGTACAGAGCCTAGCAGGAAAAATGGCGGCTCTAGGACGCTTTAACAGCAAGATGGTAGACAAAGGAGAAAAATTTTATGACGCCATAAAAAAGCCAAAGGGCTTCCAGTGGTCTGAAAGCTGTCAGGAAGCGTTGATCAAGCTGAAGAACTTTTTGGGTAAACCTCCTGAACTTGTCTCCCCAAGATCAGGAGAAGAAATTTGTATGTACCTGACTGCGTCCGAAAAGGCAGTGAGTTCGGTATTAATAGTAGGAAGGGCAGGTTAGCAATTTCCTATTTATTATGTTAGCCGTTTACTTCGAGGTCCATAGACCAGACATACGGACCTCGAGAAATTTCTGTACGTCATCATTATCACTTCAAGGAAATTAAAGTCGTATTTTAAAGCTTATCCGAAAAAAGTCCTAACTAACTTACCTCTGAAACAAGCTCTGGCAAAGGCTGAACTCTCAAGCAGGATGATGAAGTGGTCCCTCGAGCTCTCTGGGTACCAGATTCAATTTGGGCTAAGGAAGGCTATCAAAGCTCAAGCCCTCTCAAACTTCATAGAAGAATGTACCAGAGCTCCACTGGAGCACACAGACACTTGTGAAGGTAATATTTGGACCATGTTCACAGATGGGTCTATAGAGAAGGAAAATTCAGGTGCTGTGATTGTACTAATCAGCCCTAAGGGAGTGAGAATCCCTTACCCTGTGAATTTCAATTCCCAATCTCGAACAACGAATTCAAATATGAAGCTCTCTTAGCTGGTCTAAAGCTTAAAAGAGCTCTCAAAGTGCAGAAATTGCAGGCCAAAACAGATTCACAAGTCGTAGCCAACCAAGTAGTTGGAGAATACAAGCAAGAGAAGACAACATGGTTAAGTATCTCAAAAAAGTAAGAGACATCATATCAAAACTTGACTATTTTCTCATTGAACAAATTCCCAGAGAGCAAAACTCAGAAGCGAACACATTGTCCATGGTCTACAAAGAGGTAGTTGGAACCAATGCCGAGCTACTTGTGGAACAATTACACTTTCCTAGCATCGATCAAGAGGAAAGTCTGGTCATAGAGGATCAAGAAGACTGGAGATACCCAATCTTCAAATTCCTTAAACACGATGACCTCCTTGAGGACACAAAAGAAGCTCGTCGACTGCAAAGAGAGGTACCTCGCTATGTCTTGATTTGGGACGACGAGGTATACAGAAGGTCATACACATGACCACTACTCAAGTGCTTAAGTCTAGGGGAAGGTAAATATGTGATTGAATAGGTAAATAGTGGTATATGTGGCTCTCACATAGGAGTGAAGACTCTCGCAAAGAAAATCCTACGAATGGGGTATTACTGGCCCACAATGGTTGTAGACATTGAGATGACCATACAGAAATGTACCAGCTGCCAGCTACATGGGAACAAATCACATCTTCCACCAGTGAAATACCAGCCAATCAATGCCTCAGTGCCATTTGACATATGGGGAATTGACATCCTCGGACCTTTCACAAAAGAAGTGGGGGTTGCAAAATTCCTCATAGTTGCTGTAGAGTATTTCACTAGATGGGTCGAGGAGGAACCGATGACAGTGATCTCATCTCAAAAGGTTCAATCATTCATATGGAGGGACATCATATGCAGATTTGGGATCCCGCGAGCCATTATTTTAGACAATGGCCGACAAGCAAGTGAAAGAAAGACAAGGTCCTCAAAAGGTCAGATGTTGTCAAACAAGGTCAATTAACCAAGCTGCAAGAAGGCTGGGAAGGACCCTACTTAAACTAAGAAGTCCAAAAAGGAGGGAGCTACAAGCTAGCTAATCTTGATGGAAGACAGTCTGAGACCTTGGAATTCCTGTCACTTAAAAAAGTTTTATGCCTAAAGGTCATGTAAGATACGAAAGACCTCATGGACCTGCCGGTTACACTCTGGAATGACCTCAACACGCTTAACATGATTTAAAGCTAAGTTCTAATAAAGTTTATGCAGTCATTGTGCTTGTATCCATCTACGTTTCCCGAATGGTCGTTCAATTATGTAAGAATGCAATTGTTGAAAAACTGTTGAGTATGAAGAGCAAAAATATTGCTCGAAGTAGAGATAGAAAAATACTAAGCAGTTTATGAAGAAAGACAAAAAAGAAAACAGAAGAGCCACTAACAGACTCCCTATGCTGTATCGAGTGTAAAAAAATAAAGCAGAAGGCCAAAAACAGACCCTTGCAAAATATCCAGTACTCAACAAAACATATATTAGTCCCAATGCTATTACAAGACTTCTCAGGAGGATAGGTCAGAGTCAGAGCTGGACATCTCAATCGGGGGACCTTGAAAAGTTCCATGCACATGGCCATCATCTCAGCATTGCGACGAACGGCAACATGGGTCCTGCTCGCCACCCCAAGCGATTTAACACCACAACTTGGCTCCTCACTCCCACGGCCCAGTCCCTTTCTGCCAAGATGCATAGCAGCTCGGGTCCTGCGACCTATTCCCCATGGGGGAACAGAAGGCCCCGCAAAGGTCAGAAGCCCCTCACCATTACTTGACCCGGTGGCACTTTGGCTCTGGTTAACCCCTCCTTGGCCTGCTCCGTAAAGCTAGTCAAGGCCTCTAAACAATGTTAAGAAAAGAAAAAAAAAAAAAGAGGGGCTGCCAAGCATACAAAAAGGATAGAAGCAGCAAATAAGCCAACTTTAAAAGGTTTACTTACTGGAGAGAGCAATTCCCATGCTTGCATGGATTGAAGGGAGGTTACATAACATCTTCCAACAAAAACCCGCGGGCTCCAAGAAAGACCTCAGCCAGACAGAAGAGAGGCACCCTACCCATGGCCAACCAGAATAGGCCAAGTTCATTAAAAGATCCTTGTGCTACGCCAGGTCAGGGACAAAGGGAGGAAACTCATTGTAAAAAAATCGATTAAAGTTCCAATCAGGGTATCTCTCCGCCAATGAATCATCAAATCGAACGAAAAGAAATTGGGATTTCCATTTCAACTCTAGAGACTAAACACAGCCTAATATTGGATGCTGCTGCACCAGCCTCAGGTACCTCTTGGAAGAATTGAAGGTCGAGGGAACCTCCAGCTCGAAAAAGCACCCGAAGAGCTCCGAGGATACTGGAACCCTGTAAAGATGACAGGTCGCTATGAAAGTGAGTATCATCCTACTGGAATTGGGAGTGAACTAGGCCAAGGGCACCTTCAAAAAGTTTACTATGTCCATAAAGAGGGGATAAAAGAAAGGAAGAAGGAGCCCGCCCCAGAGGATGGTGTGATGAAGGATGATGTGGCCTGTATGCTAAGAGTGAGGGCCCTCAATCAGCGTGGCAGCAGTGAAATGACCCTATTTTGCTGCCATCTCCACTTGGAGAGCCTTGATGTCAGCAGGGCTCAAAGATGTGTCCTGAAAAGGTACCCCGTCTCAGCTAGGTCATGAGTTAGACAGGGGATATAACAAGCCTAGGGAAAGTAGGAAGGATCATAGAAAATCTCATTAGCTAGAGATTTAGAGTTCAAGGTGTCTGAACTGGAAGCCATGGTAACCAGGAAGGTTCAGATGAAAGCTCAGAAGAGAAGAGAAAGGACCTGGTGCAAGGAATCACAAAGAGATAGAAAATAACTCAGAAAAAAGAAATGATGATGATGAAAGATGCAATAGAAATAACTCCATAGTTTCTCACCAGGGAGTCGGGGCTGGTCAACCTTTAGCCTTATAAGACAGGTCATTTTCCCAGATTCAGGGCGGGTCAACGGTTCAAAAATAGAACTCGTTCCAACTTTCCCGCACAATGAACAGAAGAAAAAGCGCAACTCTTTCCTTAGAAACATGATATGGGTTGAAGTTGCCGAAACCCGAACCAGGCAATCTTCAAAGATCTTCTCACAGATTTGATTGAAGGTGCCTCCTCCTTATTGATTGATGTTCTCCTCTTGGCCAACTTCTCTTTCTTGGATTTGACATGCTGGTCCATAGCCCCCAAGACCATTCTCCTAATAGTATTTGCGGATGGACTCAGCTTAAGGAGAATGTTGAGATTCTTTAGAGGATCCTTCTTCAATGGTGTTCTCTCAATCCTCCAATAATGATCTCTTGCCAAGCTTCTAGAAACAAAGGAATGCACCCTTTTACAGAGACAGCTGTTGCGAGAAAACAGTGTCGTTTTACGGAGAGTCTTGGCCTCAAGTTTCTAATCCTTAAAATACCTGAAGGTTAGCCTCACAATCGCAGCTTAGAGATGGTAACTCTTGAATACCTAAAAGCTAGATAAAAAACTTGGAGATGGTAGTTTTTAATACCCGAAGGAAGGGTCCCAAGCCTTAAGATGGTGATCCTCAATGCCTGAAGATCAGACTCGCGACCTATAGACGGTAATCTATAATACCCAAAGGTCATGTTGGCAAGTCTTGAGGTGTGAATGGGCAAGATCTTTCTACAGCCGACCTCACGTGTCATAGACCCCGAGGTCACTGACCTCTGAATGAGCATAACAGGGGCCTCACTAGACCACAACCTAAGTTGCTAGACCACAACCTACAACTTTGTGAGTTCCGTCCTTGCTCATGTACCTTTCATGCCGTGACCAGGTGTGCACAATTCTGCTTGAAGGTGAAAAATTATAAAGCCAGCTTGTAACTCTCGACTAGAGACACGAATGAAGGGGTACCCCAGAAGTTAGCTACTGCAAAGAATCGGCAGTCCCAGTAGTAGCAACGATTTGAAGATAGTAATTTAGGCACCAACGATCAAGGAGCTCAAAGGGCCTAAAGGGGGGTAATGATGGGTGAGACATGTACGGCCTGGACTAGTCAACCCAAAAGGGCAGAACCCGGACTAAAGTCAATCCAAATGGGTTAGAGGACCCCATGCATTCAATACCTGAAAGTCAGACTCATAGAGCCAACGAGGACGTGTGGGCAAGCAACTCACCACCACCAACCTCCCAGGTCATAGACCTAGAGATCACCAACCTCCTAAATGAGGTCGAGTTGAGGTCTTGGCAGACCCCGAGTTTGACCTAGCAAGCTCTGATCCGAACCATAAATCTTCCATGCCACGACCATAGGTGAGCAACTCCTAGTCACTCCAAGGAGCCAAGGATCACTCAGCACGACCTCACCAGAAGAGATGTTCGAGCTTCTAAGCGTCCATGGGGAGGTCACGATCTTGGTCTGAAGGTCGGCTAGAAGGCTCGTAGCTCTCACAGAGACTTGAATGGTAAGATCTCTCGTTCCAAGGAAACTTCGAGATCCTAGGAGCAACTGGCGGGATTTGAATGAATCCCACAGTTATCCTAATTGCCTACTGTTACGTAATGGAGAGCCCAATTCCAGGAGGTAACTGATTTTCTCCCTCTACTTTTACAAAACACCCAACCAATCCTAGGGGATAAGGAAAAAAAAGAAAAACCTTCCTACTTTCTTGAGAACTATCTTTACCAGAAAACTCTCCCAAAATACTAACTTAGGCATCAGAGCGCTTTCCTAGGTGACAGTCCACTCCGGTGACCTCTCTTTCTTATCTTCTCAGGCTGCTGACGACAGAGCTCCATCAAAATTTCTGGGGTGATATGATCCTTCACATTTGGAACCCATCACCAACTAAATATCAAATTGGAAAATTTACTAAATTATGTTTTAATGACCCAAATGTAAATAAATCGGAGTTGAAATGTAATTAAATTCTTAAAATAAATTAATTAAAAATAAAAAAAATATATTTATCGTAGATAATAAATGTTTATTAATAATAGAAGGTAACATAATAATTTTTAGTGTCTATAAACTTTATGATTAATAGTTATTTATTATTTTTTAACATTTATTTTAAATAAAAAATAATTTTTGAAATAATTAAATAAGTAAATCTACAATTTAACTGAAGTAAGAGGCAATATTAAAATATGTTTTAAGATTTTTATTGAAGTTTGGACTAATTTAACCCTATTGTGTGATTAAAAAGTTTAATGTTAATGATTTGATATATATCAAGTTTTAATAGGTTAAAATACAAGTTCATGAAGGGCTTAATAGGGTGATTATGACAAATTGAGAGACATAATAGGGTAAAATAAAAGTTCAAGGGCTCAATAGGGTTGTTATGACAAGATGAAGGGTTTAATAATGCATTAAGACATAGATAGATTAAGGAGCATAATTATCAATTGACCATTGAAGTTGTACCTTTTTCCATTTTGACCATTCAACTTTCAAAAGTGTCATACTAACCATTTAACTTTGTAAATTTTACAAATTGGCACTATACATTTAAATCCTTTCGAAAAAATTCAAAACCGTTAAATGACTAAATTGACAAAAGTGACGAAGTTAAATTACTAAATGGTTAAATGTCATAAGGTTTAAATGGTAAAATTGTTCAATTTACAAAGTTAAATGATCAAATCGAAACGTTTTAGCTTTAAATGATCAAATTGAGGGAAACAAAAGCAACTTTAGCAGTTAAATTGTTTGTCATACCTATATTGAGGCTCTAAATCCTTTATTATACACATTTATGTTACAATCTTTATTTTACCAATTAAAAAACTTACATGGGTTGCCCAAAAATCAAGCATACATAGAATTTAGTTTATATATATACGGATTTGCTAATGCACACTCCGAAGCTTACCTTAATGCACACTCCGAAGCTTACCTTAATGCACACTCCAGAGCGTGCCTTAATGAGCGCTCCAATCGTTACCGTAACGGAATTTTTGCTCCACTTGATTGGCTGCATGAGCACTGTAGCAAAAATTCCGTTACGGTAACGGTTAGAGCGCAAAACCGATATATATAACTATAAAAAGTAATTTAAAAATATGTATAAGATTTTTTATTGATGTAATAAAAATCATGTAACACAAAAGAGCATCAAAATATTCAAAAGCCATTATTTAGTAATATATACAATATATGCCCTTATAAAAATTTAATAAAAATGACTTCGTAACAGCTTAAGTATTAATTTGCAAACTAAACTTATACCTTTTTTTCCAATTTAACTACTGAACTTCTAATTGAGTCAATTTAACCATTTTACTTTGTTGGAATGGTCAATTTGACCACTGAACTTCCAATGAGTCAATTTAACCATTTTACTTTGGAAAAATGGTCAATTTGACCATTAAACTTCTAATTTAAGCTTTTTTTTTTGAATTTTTTATTTATTAATTTTACTAAAAGTTGAAATTATATTCACAATATTCCTATGACTACATTCTATTTGTGTCTCATTTTAACTTTTGTTATAATCTTTTTTTTTTTTTAAGTTTGGTTTAACTTACTTTTTACTTAAAATTTTTTTTTAATAAAATTATAATTAATTTAAAAGTAAAACTTTTTTTTTCAACCTTAAAAAATTAAGGACATTAAATTAGTAAAATTAAAAAATATAACATTTTTGCCTTAAAAAATGAAACAATTTTTTTTAACCTTAAAAAAAAGGAACATTAAGTTGAATCATAATTTCAACTTTTAATACAATTAAAAATTAAAAAAAAAAAAAAAAGAGATTAAATTAGAAGTTCAATGGTCAAATTGACCATTTCAACAAAGTAAAATGGTTAAATTGACTCAATTAGAAGTTTAAATCGAAAAAAGGTACAAGTTCAGTGACTAATTGATATTTAAGCCCTTAATAACAATTAACAATGGGGAAAAATGAGACGGTAAACTAGTATTTATATTTATATATAATTTAAATTTTTAAAGATAATTAGCATAAAACCAGGGTAAAATGCTAGAAATAGTAACTAATAGAAAGGTAAATAAATGCGTCACCTATTTTCCCATTTGAATGAACTTCTTTCTTATTTTCCCTTTACAAAAAACATGCACATTTTTTTTTTGTATTATTAAAAATTAATTTTCACCAAAAAAAAATTGTGTATTTATATACATTTTTTTTATAGAAGATATTGATTATATACAATTAGTTTGCAAATCATAGATATAAAATTTATTATAGCAGTATTTTATGAAATTTTAAATATAAAATATACTTATTTTAAAGGTAGATCAAGTATAAAAATTAAAAGGAGTTTTGTATTAACAAATAAATCAAATTAATAAATTATGAAATTTCGATTTTAAAATTATCTTATTTTTTAAGGTAGTTAATTATTATTTTTTCTTATAAATAATAACATAGATATTTAATTTTGATAGAAATATATTTTTGAATTTTTTTAATCATGAGAATCTTTTTATGAAAGATAAAATTTATATTTATTTTTTAAAACAAATCTTTCATTATTATTTTCGCAAAAAATCTTTTGTATACGTAGATCCAAAAAAAGGGGGAAACGAAGCGGGTCGAAGCTTTCACTCAAAATATTAGTGGGCAAGAAAATGCTTCTCATCTGTCGGTGTTGAAGCTTTAGCTATTTAATTAATGTGGTATGTTTCTTATTTTCTCTTTCCTGTTGCTCGTTTCGTTTATTTTATTTATTTATTAAATCTGGACACTTGACAACTTTTCAATAGAGTTCCTTTTTTT
>JAOXNR010054092.1:0-13100 GCA_028571225.1 Parsonsia alboflavescens | reverse complement strand
CTTCGGGAGAAGTTTCATCATCTTCAGAGGGATTCTTGAAGGTGTTGTGATATAAGCAAGAGGGATTCTTGCTGTGGGTTGATAAGGTGAAAGTTAGAATAGGTGTGTAATTCAATAGAGGGATTCTATTGCAATATTCTAATTTTTTTATCTTAGAGGATTTCATGCTTGATCTGAATTCTTGAGGAGTTAGCCTCATAGATTGTTTAGATTATGTCTTACATATTTTGAGATCATCTATCTTTTATATTACCTATAGGTTTATTGTCAAACTGTTATCATTAGATTCTTACAATGGGTTTCAATATTGCTTTTTATAGATGGGTCCATATGGATGGGTTTCGATATTGATTTTTTATGAAAGTACTTATTTTTTAAATTAAGTTGTTTTGTATTTGGATGCAGTCATTTATAAGAAGCCTTTTTTTTTTTGGAAATTTTGTTTTAAATGTTTTCAAGATTTAATAGAATGATTATATTTCAAAAACTATAATATATTAATTGCTAATATTATATATGAAATGGAAGAAAAGTAGTGAAATTATTTACTTAAAAAATAAGCTACTTTTTTGACTTAAAATTTAAGTAGTTTTTTGACTTATTTTTTAATTTATGTTTTTTTTTTCTAAAATCTCAAGCAAATATCGTTCATTTTTACTTAAGTGCTTTTTTTTTTATGAAAATTTAAGTGCATAATTTTTAAGAAAATTCAAAAAATGTTTTAGTATATTGTGTATCGCATTCTTTTATATTAAATTTACAATAATATAATTTCATACCTTTTTTATTTGATTTTAAATTTAATAATGTAATACTTTATATATATATATATATATATTTCTAAACTTCTAGTACTAAGTCTGACTTAATATTAATATTAAAGCTATTTTTAATTACACACTTTTTATTTTAAATAATTATATATGTATTTAATATTTTAAAAAAAAATGAAAGATTAGCCATAGTAATATCTTCAGTTTGGAGCAAAGTCAACTAAAATACCCTTTTCTTTTTCTTTTTTTTTTGATCCAATTGAATACCTATACAATGTAACTGATGCAAAAGTAATATTTCCGATGACTTTCCAAGTCGAAAAGGCATGTGCTCTCCTCATGACTCCGCTGAGGGAGGGGGAAAAAAAGTCAAAAAATTAATTTTTTCTTTGAGAATAGTCATAGTAATACTTCAAACTTGGGGCAAAGTTAGTTGTTGTACCTTTAGTTTTTTTTTTCCAACCAATTTACTATCTACATAATTTACGTGCTACTTTCCATGACATTTTGCTTAGATTCCAGTCAAAAAGGTATTTGCTCTCTATGACTCTATTGTAGGATGGCAAAATAGTCAAAATATTATTTTTTCCCCACAAACCCCCTTTCATGAGAGATTTGTTAGACAAAACCAATTGGGAGGAAAAAAAAAAGGTCATAAAGAAAGCTGATAAGTCATCGAAAGTCATGGTGAGTGAGCCAAAGGAAGTCATGTAAGCATTAGAAGAAATTGATTTCTTGGTTGTAGATTGCAAATGGAATGATTTCTTGGTTGAAATTATGAACTAATAATGTTTATGTGACTTTTAAAATAAGAAATTGAGTCTGTTCAGCTAGAATCTAATTTGACACAAATTGCAACACTTCATTTAACCTACCAAATGAAGGGAAATTAATATTTTGACTCTTTTACACATCTACAACTGAGCCACTCTGAGAGAACGTGCCTTTCTGGCCAGAATGCAAGCTGGAAGTCATTGGAAGTATTAATTCCGCAATAAGTAAATTATATAGGTATTAAATTAGTTGGGGAAAAAAAAACTAAAGGTATATTAATTGACTTTGCCCCAATCTTGAGGTATTATTCTTCAGGGAAAAAATTAACATTTTGCCTATTTTACCCTTAACAAAAAGGGAAACCAGCGAAGAAGAAACTTAATCAGGCAGATTACTGGTTGTGTCAATAAGGAACTCCCCTTGAACTACTTGGGCTGTCCAATTTTTACAGGAAGATCAAAAATCTGTTTCTTTGATAATATGGTAATGAAGATTAAGCAAAGAGTGGAAGGTTGGCAGAAGAAGTACTTGAGTATTGGTGGCCGACTTTTGCTCATCAAGTCTGTTCTCTCTTCCATGATGATCCATTTACTAGCTTGCGTCAACCCGCCAAAGCAAGTTTTGAAAGAAATAGAGAAAATCTTTGCTTTTTTTTCGGGTGTTCAACAGATGGGACTCCAAATAAACACTGGTGTGCTTGGGATAAAATTAGCACACCTATTGCAAATGGTGGCTTGGGGGTTCATCCTCTATCTCAAATCATGCATGCATTCGGGCAAAAGTTGTGCTGCAATTTGAGAACAAATGATAATTTATGCTCCAAGCATTTTAAATTAAAATATGAATCTGATGTCTGCAGCTCCACATTTCACAGTGGCTCAGCAGTTTGGCGCAGGATGACAAGATCATCAATAGAGGCTGAAAAGAATATCTGCTTACTAGTTGGAACTGGTGCTTCATCTTCTTGGTTTGAGAATTGGTTGCAAGACGGGAAGCTTTGTGAGCTTATGCCAATTCAGAACCCTCAACTCACTATTTGAACAATGCCGATTGGATGGGGACTGGAACTGGGAGCTTTAGCAGTCATGATGTCGAACGATTTGATACAGAAAATTAAGGACTCTGATTTGATCTTCAATGGCAGCAAGGATAAGGTTATTTGGAAGCTCACCGATCATGGCCTATTTTCCACATTTTCATGCATAGAAAGTAAGCAGGGAAACTCTTCTTGGGGCGCTCTATCTTCGAACTTCTGGCACAAGGAAATACTGCCCTCTTGGTCCATTTTCATGTGGCGATTACATGATTCTTTTCTTCCCCTAGACGACACCAGGAAAAAAATAGGCTTTCAGTTTGCTTCCAGATGTCAGTGCCTTAAAGCGGAGGAAACAACTAACCATTCCTTTGTACAATGCTCTGTTGCTTATGCAGTATGGCAAAGGTTCGGGCGGTGCTTCAATCTCAATATGAAACGGGTGAATACTTTAGAAGACATGCTGCTGCATTGGGAATCATTGTTTCAGCAACAAGGAACCTTTGCTAGACTGCTGCCAAGTTTAATCTGCAGGGAGATCTGGAAATCAAAGTGCAGATTCCTCTATGAGGGTATTCATTGCACCTCTGGAAAGATTATTGCTGCAACTGAAACCCAGCTCCTTGGACTGCAGCAGGTCTTTAATTTGGCAAAGGTGAGCATCCTTTTCGGTACATCTCCTCCCACCAAAAACAGAAGCTTTACCCGAATTGATAGGTGGCGAGAATCCTACAATGATCCTGTAATTCTAAATGTCAATGGAGCAGTAAAGACCACAGGCGTTTCCTCTTTTGGGGGCGTGGTTAGACTGGGAAATGGCAAGTTTCAAGGAGCTTTTCTTGGATCGAAGTGTTTGGGATCAAACATAGCAGCTGAAATTACGGCTTTGGAGAAGGGGATACAATTTTGCTTAAAAAACAAACTTCTTAGAGTCCTTATTCAAATGGATTCAAAAGAAGTTGTGGAGATGGTTAATGGTACTGTATCTTGCAATTGGAAGCATCTGATGCAAATGAGACGTATTAAAAAACTTCTAGCTGTTGGGGATTTTTAAATTATTCATATTTACAGCTAAGCAAACCAAGTGGCAGATTCTGCAGGTCTACAATATGATCACCATGAAGTTTACTCATTCTCCGAGCTACCTACTCTCTCCAGAGGTCTTTGTAATTTAGATAGGTGTCGAGTTTTTTCTTTCCGACTTATCTAAACTTCATTCTTACTTGTCGTCTTGAAGGCTTTTTAAGCCCCCCATTTATTAAGCCAACGTTATAGCTCTTCGAATAAACAGATAGGGGTCTGCCTAACTCCCCGCTCCCACACGGCTTTTTCTAAAAAAATAAAAAAATTTAAAAAACTAAGGCACATGTCTTTTTAGCCTAGAAAGTCATCGAAAGTATTATTTTGGCAGCATGAAAGTTGTATAGATGTTAAATTGACTGAGAAAAACTAAGTATATGACAGTTGACTTTACTCCAAACGTGAGGTATTACGTGGCTAATCTCCCAAAAAATTTTGGTTTCCATCCTTTTTCAATTTTCTTTATTTTATTTTACTTTTTTCTTATGGTTGGCATGGATTGTTTGCCTTGAAGTCACAATGTAAAATAATAATAGGGCACATATTTTCTCTGATTAATGTACTTGTAATGGAAAAAAATCCTAATTAATGAGATGTACGGAAACTCAACAGGCATGTGCACCACGTCCTAATTGATTCAATCCAATAAAGATCATTTCCCCCTTCCATCAGCCACCATTTCCATTTGTTATATATAACCTTCAGTGTTGGATCATATATATCCGAAGTTCATTAACTTTCTGAATTAATAATATTTTCTCGAAGCAGTTCTTGAAGTGAAATTAGCCATGGGAGGCAGAGAAGGCCTGGTGAACCATTTGCGGGTCTGTTTCTTCATCCTCCTATCCACCTTGGTGGCTTCTCGAGAATTATCCGTAAGTTGTTGTTCTTGATTTGTATCTATTTTCATAATTATTTGTTATTGTTCATTTTTTAGGGTAAAATTTAGGATTAAAAATAAATTATCTTTTTTGCACAGGTTGATGTTCAAAAAAAAAACTGTGTTTATGTTATCTCTATTAAGGCTGGCACCCCGCGTTTTGCAGGGACTAATCCATTGATATCGATGTATCTCTACCCTCCAAATGGCAATGGTTTTAAAATAAGAAATCTAGTGAAGTGATGTGCAATTGGCGGCTTAAGTGAGAAGCCTCAAAAATACTTCCAGAGAGGAAATATGGATTACTTAAGTGGAGTAGCTCCATGTTTGTACGGTGACGGTCCGATTTGTGGCATGAACTTGACCTCTGACCTCACCAGAGTAAACCCTGCATCGTACGTTGTGGATTTGAACGTGACTTCTATTTATCCCCCGAAACTTAATTCTTGTGAAAGTACCTACTTCCCGGTGAACCAATGGCTAGCGCGACCCTTCGATATAACTATTCGTACTGCCTTCATAGACATCTGTAAAAGGAAGGAGGTGATGAGTGATTCATAATCATCATCTTCTTCTTCTCCTAACCTCGTCGTGATATCTGATCTGTGAAAAGAATCCATGCATGATGAGAATGACACCTACTCCTATGTAATAACGGGTAGAATGTAATAAATAATAATAAATAAATAAATGTAGGGATATTGACCGTTGAGGACACTTTCACCCTCGCTTAGTCACTCCTATTGCCTTTTTACAGTACGTGCATCTTCATCGTTACCTTTTTTTTTTTCATTTACTTTTCCTTTAAAAAATACAAAAAAATATAAAAAATATAAAAATGAAAAACCTATTATGATCCCTTAACATATTATGGTCAGCCATCATGGTCCCTCGACATATTATAGCCTGTCCTTTTGGTTCGAACTACCATTGTTATCTGGCAAAACACTCTCTGGAATCGGTCATTTTACTAATGCAAGATAACTTTTTAGGGGCAAAATTGTCAATCTCATCCTTGTTACACAAAATCCAACCAACCCCAAGGGTTGTGAATGAATTTTGATTGTCCGTTAATTTATTTGGATTTATTAATCCAAATGCTTCTAAAATTCTATTAAAAAAAAGAGATTAGTTATCTTGTTTGATAATAGTGATTATTTTCCCCAAAAAATGTTATCTTGCACCTATAAATGACTAGTTACGACTATTGTTTTACAAGAAAGTAGCAATCAGGACTGTAAAAACTGCCCAGAAAACATTGTGGAACCATAATGGCTAGAAAAAAAAAATTATGGAATCATATTATAGTTTGGCCAAAACATATAGGACCAAATAGGTTAAAAACCAATAAAATATGACTCTTTAAAAGAACAGTTAATTACAAATAAATTATATTTATATATATGTAAAGGTATTGATTCTCCTACTAAATTTTATTTTAGGATTTTTAATCGATTTGATCACTCATATTTAAGTCAAACTCTAATTTGATAAAGGGTTTTTTTTTTTTTTTTTTTAACCAACCACTATATATGTCGCTCATCATATTAAGTCTAGAGTTTAAAGTATAATGCACTTGAGGGGAAAAAAAAACTAAAGAAAAATGAAAGTTTAACTTTGTACTTTTAGTATCATGCAATGCAAGAGTATTTTACTAATAGATATTAAAATAAGGGCTTTTAGCTCGTTTGGTCCCTCACATTTGGATCAAACTATAATATGATCTTATAAGTTAGTTGTTCAGTTATTATAGTCCCTCAACATATTATAGGCAATCGTTTTGATCCGGTTGGTATCAAAGCCATAAAGCAATGTTATGATGTTGCAAAATTTTCATTTTGCAAGGGGCAAGAATTAGAGATTTTAGATTCCGACGGATGAGAGAGAGAGAGTAGGGAGAGATTCGTATCAACCATGGAAAACACTCCTAGTTCCAGTTCCCAACTCGTAAATACATCCAGTTCGTTACCTTTACCCAAGTGTTCTTTAAATTCTGCAAATGTAGGTAGTTTTGATGAGTTTACTACTATTCCAGAGTCGGTCTCAATTGAGGAAGCAGTCCCTCCTCTGATGAGTCCATATAATATTTACAAAAAGAGAGGATCCTTTCATCCAGTAATCAAGTCAATCAGACAGTTACTCAAATCGACCACCCCAAGGATGAAAAAGTATGTTCAGTCCTCAAAACTTGGCTACTGTGACATTCCGTTCTCCACCAAAGAACAGTATATTACCCTTAATATAATACCGGAGATGGTGGCACAATGGAGGATCGAAGGGTACACACACCTTCACATTGGGGGGGTCAGACTAGTTCTGACATACGGTGGCAAGAAGGGCCACCCAGTCACTACTCGCATCGCACTCCTCGACTCGAGATTATTATCCTAAGAGCAGGCAGTCATCGAAACAGTGATTACAACTTTGAATTCTGCAAGAGTTGTTCTCACCTTGTTCTCGAATTATGCAATATCCCTTCAAGACCCGAATTTTTGCACTGCACTGAAGGTGCAACTCCAACTCACCGGGATATCTCTAGCCCCTTCATCAATAATGGCGACACTACAGCATCAGATGGTGTACAGATTGCAAAACCATGCTCTTGATCTACAAAACAGTGGATCTCCAGAAGCACTGATGATTTTGGCAGATTCTTCCACAGAGGCTCCCACTTGGATCAAGATTTCCAGACAGATCAAGAAAGCAGATCAAGATAAGCTCATGCCAACTGACTGGATCACTAATTACGAAAACATGCATCAACAACAAGAACCAATTCAAGCTACTCTTTCAGCCTTCAGAAGGCTACCTGATGGAAGAGTAAAGACATCTTTTAATATTCCTTCGAAAGAGGAGTCTAATGAAATTTTTACCCAGCTGATGCTCACACCATACGACAAGTTAGATGCTGGCATGCAAAATAAATGTTTGGTGTCCTCTTTCAACCATCAAGCCGAACCCAGCTATACGTCCCATGTAAACGGTCACTTCCTATGGGATGTTCCTGGCTCTGGACTGTGTGACCCAGAGTGCTCTTGTGAAGAGGATTCCTCTGAAGATGAAGAAGGCTACCTGATGGAAGAGTAAAGACATCTTTTAATATTCCTTTGAAAAAGGAGTTTAATGAGATTTTTACCCAGCTGATGCTCACACCATACGACAAGTCAGATGCTGGCATGCAAAATAGATGTCCGGTGTCCTCTTTCAACCATCAAGCGGAACCCAGCTATACGTCGCATGTAAACAGTCACTTCCTATGGGATGTTCCTGGCTCTGGACTTTGTGACCTAGAGTGCTCTTGTGAAGAGGATTCCTCTGAAGATGAAGATGAAGATGAGAAACCGAGAAGATGACGACGGGCTAAGAAGAAGACTGGAGGATGTTCATCCAGACTCTTCTAGATGACGATGATGATGGCAAGCCCATGCCAATGCCAGCTATTAAACCATTCACTAGCTTTTCGGATTTCTACAGCCCTTATCCTAAGGCATCGACGTCACTGGCTATGAATAAAGAAAGCCCTCCGTCTGTGATAACTGTCTTGCCCTCTATCAAGAAGATTGTGAGGAAGAAGATGGACCACTTTGAGCCGTCTCCCTATTGCAACCAAGTAGAAAGGAGAAAGAAGACCATGGATTACTTTGAGCCATCTCCCTATTGTAAGCAGACAGAAAAGATAACTCTAGTTGAGCCGGCACCAATTCCATGCATGATGAACAAACCCACAATGAGTTCATATGCATCTGATTTCTCGCCTTTGGAGAGGAGAACAAACGAGGCTGAAAAATGAGCATCCAGGCCTTATATTTCTCACAAGGCAGTTGATGAGTATGGAAGATAGATTCCACTGAACCAAGCAGAAGAAGATCTCAACTGGCACGCTGATAACGCCATTGCCCAGAATCGCATATTGACCAGGATCGGCGACAAAGTCAACCAAGTTGAAAAGAAAGTTGACTTTCTAGAAAAGCCGTACCATGAGATGTTAGATGAGTACAATATTCTTGATCGTGAGTTGAAGGCGATGGTCCGTACCGGCGCTAGCCACTGCATTGAGTTTGGTGAAAAACGCCTAGAGATACACCAACTAAAGAGAAAAATTGAGAACTATGAAAGAAGAAAATTCCAAACTGCTCCTGTTCCTTTGACTCCATCACAAGGGTTCTCTATGTTCGGCATTGCAAATAATCCACCAACTTTCCTTACACCAACATCACTTTTCTATGGACCGCTGAACCCTGGTAAACCTCAAGCAGAAAGAATACCAGATTGCAGTTTTTGGGAGAGATGGGCGAAAGAACACCCTTATGTCCATCTGATGTCAAAGAAGAAACCTTTGGGCTCAACTCCTCAATCAGAAACATTTCAGCCCAAAGGGACAGGATATCCGTAGGCGGGAAGGCAAAGGCTCCAGTCCAACCTGATACTACTCCTAAGAAAGAAGAAACCAGAGAACCTACTCTAGCAAGTTCTTTCCAACAGCCTCTCTCTTCTTCAACAAATCCAGCTCCACAACTAACGGTGTCTTATCAAGCTGTTGATAATCAAACATCTTCTGACAATTCAAATGAAGAATCCTTGTCCGAGGCAGCCTCAGGAAGCATTTCCGAGTCAAATGAAGAATCCATGCCCGAAGCATCCTCAAGGAGCATTTCTGAGTGCACAGACTCGGGATATGAGAAGATGGACATTTCAGTGATCCTTATGACTACCCCAGGATCCTTAGGATCAACAACACATGCTGAAATTCATGACTATGAAGAAGATGATGGAGATGAATCTATGGCAGAGAATCAACCACTACCTCCACAACCCGCTCATCCGGAGAAATCTCAGAAAACAACTTGTTTCACTTTTGATGACATTCCCATCTGCAAAAGAAGTGAAAGATTCCAAGAGATGTCATCATGGGTTAATATACAGTTGTTAAAGGGAGTACCTTTGAATAGCATTTAGTCGTTCTGTTGGTACTTTGCATGATTGGTTCATTTCATTAGATGCTATTGATAGAAATATATTAATTACAGGTTCTTTGGATCAATAGATTAACATAATATTTAAAGAATTGTAGGTGATTATTCTTTGGAAATCAAACAGGCAAGATAGGATTTCTTCAAGGTGAAAAGTTGTTTTTTAAGGCCTAAAGACCTTAACAAACATTACAAAAGGATGACAGAAATCTACTACTGCCTTGGGGGAATGAGAGATCCAAATCTTAAACAAGTCTACATTTCCTCATTTCCAGAATAGATCCAGCCCGAGTTGAACAAAATGATTGAACTCTCTGGAAACCCATTGGCGATCCATTATGCAACATTCACTTGCCTATAGAAGCTCAGTGAAAGAAGGAAAGTCATTGAAAACTTCTTTCATGGAAAGAAGAAGCTTGAAAAGATTTGCCATAGAAATTATGAAATTGGTTGTGCAAAGACAAAGAACTACAACTGTAAGCCCACGAAGAAGAAGTCTCCTAAACAAAGAAAGTACAAATCCAAGAAAAACCTCAAGTAATTCAGGTGGAAGGCTTCAACCAGACGAAAGTCCGATAGGTGTTTCTTCTGTAAGAAGAAAGGTTTTTGTAAGAAATTGCCAAAAAAAAAGGCCAAGGCTTCAAAGCTCGTTTCACAATTGATGGTGGACTATTTTCCCCCAAAAATGTTATCTTGTACATATAAATGACTAGTTACGACTATTCTACCAATCAGGACCATAACAACAGCCTAGAAAATGTTGTGGAACCATAATGGCTGGAAAAAAAAATTGTGGAATCGTATTATAGTTTAGCCGAAACATATGGATCAAATAGGCTAAAAACCAAATAAAATATGACTCTTTAAAAGAACAGTTAATTACTTATAAATTATATATATATAAATATATATATATTTATATAAGGTATTGATTCTCCAACTAAATTTTATTTTAGGATTTTTGATCGATTTGATCCCTCATGTTTAAACCAAACTATAATTTGATCAAGATGGTTTTTTTTTTTTTTTTGTACCAACCACTATATATGTCCCTCATCATTTTAAGTCTGGAGTATAAAGTATAATGCACTTGGGAAAAAAAATAAATAAAGAAAAATAAAATTTTAACTTTGTACTTTTAGCATCATGCTAAGAAAGAGTATTTTACAAATAGATATTAAAATAAGGTCTTTTAGCTCATCTGGTCCCTCATGTTTGGATCAAATTATAATATGATCTCATAAGTTTGTTGTTCATCCATTACGGTTCCTCAACATATTATAAGCAATCATTTTGGTCTCAATTACCATTTTTGGACAGACACTTATTGAAACCAGACATGTTACTAAAAGATAAATTTTTTAAAATTAAAGATCAACACAAAGTTAAAAGATTCTTTGTTTCCTCTTTTGAGTTTTTTTTTTCTATAACTGTAAAATGGTTGGAAAACATCTTCATTTATAGAGACGTCGATATGATGACTTTGGGGAAGGGTTATCTAAATTTCTACATGTAACTTTTTACTTAAAAAATTCAAAATTTTTAACCTCTTGTTAAATTGGGTTCTATACTTTGAAAGATTATGTTCTTTAGATATAACTATATAAACACTTTCAAAAGAATTTTTAAAATTTTTTAAAATCTACATAGCATACATCATACTTCAATTATACAAAATTGCCGAGCTAATTTAGATAGATATATATAATAGATAAAAATTTATATATCAACGTGTTTTCCATGATTTATAAAAATTTTGCTTTAAAAAAAAAAAAGGTGAAAATGTTCTCTTTTTTTTTAACAAAAAACCATTTAATACTATTATTTTAAATTATTGATAGACTTTAAATGGAAACGATGAGCACGAGATTCATATTTTGAGCAATAATTGAATCTTATAACACATAGGGACTGTTTGGATGGACTTATAAAAATGTTTTTTTTTCAATATTAAAAGTGTTTTTTTCTTAAACTAAGTTATTTTGTTTTTGGGTGTAGTAATAATTGATGGAAAAAGACCAGGCCAGGCCAGGCCTGTCAAACATGCACTTGGCCTGTGGAATGTTACAGGTTTATTTTTAGGCCGAAGCCTGGCTGCTCAAAAGCATGTTCATTGTAAGTTTTATTTTTTGACTTTTAACCCATTTGGTCTCTCATCCTAAACTAAATTTAAATTTGATCCCAATTTTTTTTTCCCTCCCAAACACTAATTGTGATCCTTGATCTTGTTAAATTTATATAGTTTAAAGTACCAGTACAAAACATATGAAAAAAAAAATACTAAAGAAAAATAAAGGTTTAACTACTTTATACTTTTAGTATCATGTAATATACAAGTGTTTTACAAATACTTATTAAAATATTTTGAAATTTTAAACAATTAAATGTTTTGTTTGGGTATAGCTTAATAAGAATTATTTCTTTCTCTAAATAAATAATACTCCCTTCGTCCGAAATTGAATATCCCTATTTCCATTTTAGGTTGTCCAAAATTGAATAGCTCATTTCTTAAAATAGTTAGAGCTTTAAGTTAAAGTCTCATTAACAACCTCATTGATATTAGGAATTACATCCACTTGTACAATAATTCTACAACTAATACACAAATGATAAGGATGGATTAGTAACTTGTATGAAAGTCAAAGGCACTCCAAAATTTTTTATCAAATTCAAATGAGATATTCAATTTTGGATGGATTGGTATTAAAACTATGTTTTTTTTAAGAGTATAAAGATCAAAACAAAGTTTAAAGATTCTTTGTTTTCTCTTTTGAGTTATTTTATAATCCTAAAATGGTTGGAAAACATCTTCATTTATAAAGGGACATACGCAATAAGTTTTAGATACAATATATAACGAATAATGGTTAATAAAGCAGAGGATACCAAAGACAATTATTTATAATTGATATGATGACTTAAGGGAAGGGTTATCAAAATTTCTAAATGTAGCTTTTAACATAAAAAATTCAAAATTTTAAAGCTCTTGTTAATTTGGGATCTATACTTTGAAAGATTTTGTTATTTACGTATAAGATAAATGACCAATTTAGTTCCATAAGTTTTTTTTTTTTTTTTTTTTTTGACCATGTAGGTCCATGTCTTTTATTTTATCTTTTAAGGTCCCATAACATTTTTTGTTTTTGGCCATGCAGGTCCATATCTTTTTTTCATCTATTAAAGTCCCATAACTTTTTACTGGTAACCAATTAGATCCTACAACTTTTTTGGCTTTTTTTTTATATACATATGTCTTTTGAGATCTTATAACTTTACATAATTTTTTGACTTACTTGGTTACTGGTAAAAAGTTATTGGACCTCGTTGGACACCGATAAAAACTTATGGGACCTAATTGGTCATCAATAAAAAGTTATGGAACCTTAAAAGATTAAAAAAATATATGAACCTACATGTCCTAAACAAAAAAAGTTATGGAATCTAAAAAAAATTTTAAAAAAAAAGATATGGATCTACGTTATTAAAACCAAAAAATTATGGAACTAAATTCGTCATTTAACCTTAGATATAACTATATAAACACCAACTTGTTTTAGAATTTTTTAAAATCCACAGGGCATACATCATAC
>JAOXNR010054090.1:0-13103 GCA_028571225.1 Parsonsia alboflavescens | reverse complement strand
GGGAAGGAGGGGAATATGTACGGGTGAACGTCAATTTTGTGGGGTTTCCTTCCTTCCATCCATCTCTTTATAGTTGTTTCGAAATTCTTTTTCAATATTTTTTAAAATGGACATTGCATGATCTCTTTTCCTTTTCATGTTTTTTAAGGGACAAATGTCTTTTCTTTTTCTTGTTTTTTAATTTACGGATATCATTGAATTTCGCATTTAAATTTTTCAAAATTATTAGGGTTTCGAGAGGAAGAATATCAGATATTCAATGATTTATGTAAGTTCTACAGAAGTCATTGTAAGATTCAAGAAAGTTCATGATAGATTGGGAAGAAGAGGCACGGAATTGATTTTGACATTAGCTTTGGACGTCAGTTCAATCGATAAATCATCTTCAAGGACAATTAGTAGAAGGACATGCATGTTGGTTCTTTGTTACTTGTTGCGAAATCAAATAAAAAATCAACCCTTTTCTTTTATATATTTTTTATCCTATTTATCGCATTATTTTAGTTGCAATTTACAGTATGGAAATACTAATCTATGAAGCCTAATTAAACTAATTTCAAAATAAATTTTTTTAAGAGAGAATTAATTAGGCATTTTCAACATTGAGAAAATAGATTGGGGGGCGGGGAGTGGATCTTCGATGAAAATTATGTAACATTTTAAGGAGTGTAAAATTCTTGCATAAGTGAATTAAGAGTGGCGGATCATTCCATACAGTTCTTGGAGGACTCCGTATGCATATCCGTACTAAAGCATATTTGAAGTATTGATGCAATAAATTAAGTTTCTTGTCACTAACTACAACTAACTTTTCTTATCATTAATTATAAATCATTATTGTTAGTTAATTAGGTATTTATAGGTGTTTTTTTCCTATATTATCCCTCTAATAATATACTAATGAAATTGTGTTCATATTTTTTAAAAGATGATTAGAGAACATTTTAGAGGAAAAAACTATCTTAATTTTTTAAGAAATGACAGCTAGTAACTTATATTTAGTGACAGAGAGAATATAATTTTATATTATATTGTATTAATATCTCAGATCTACCACGTAATTTGGGGCAAGTAATAAGTGATTTACTATCAGGTCCATATCTTCACGTATGGATCAAGAGACGCTATCAAGTCAATTAGGCAAGTTCCAATATTACTTGAGTCCATAAGTCTATATCCTCATATATAGATCTTTTGTCCCATATCAAATCAGACCAAAAATTGAATCGTTTGTGTAAAAATTTGTGGTTTGCTGAGGCCTATTAGAGGTTAGGTTCATATCTTACATATATGGAATGAGAGGTCCATGTCACGCAAAATAGGTAAAGTCTAATATGTATTAAGTCCATATTTTTATATATGGACTGAAATGGTTCATATCAATTCAATTTAGTGATTCAAAAATCATTACTTTAGAATTTGTGCCTTCATATAAAATAAGAGGTCCCTATCCATATAAAATATTTCTAATCGTAAATATATGGATGCAATAAAAATGAACTGAATCAAAATATTTTCTTTAAATGCATATATGTCCAATTAAGACATTGAATTTCGAACGTGGAGTATAATCAATGAAAAACGAGTGACTATAAAAAAACATTAACACAACTAATTCGGAACAGGAACAGGAACAAGAAAACAAAGCAGAAATTCTTCCTATAATGTTATGACAAAATCGAGGATCTCCAAGTGATTGCTGCGCTACAGTATTTTTCCATTTTTAAATTTCTTTTCTGGCTGCACTAATTACTCCCATAATAATGGAAAATTTCGCGAGGGGTGTATTAACACTAAATTTTTTTTCATAAATGAGTGTTTTTGCCAAAATAATAGTGCCATTACTCATTTATTTAATTAACTAAACGTTTTAAAAGCACACCATTAAAGACCTGTAAAATTGTCTGGTACAATTTGAAAATACATTCATAATGGAAAATTGTATTCAATACCATGGAGACAACTTGGAAAATTTTTATAAATATTGCTCCTATTAAAAGATAAAAACACACTCCTCCGTGGGGAATTGAAATTGAACTCATCATTTTAAAATATAAGACGTTGTCCGTGTTTTTTTCTCTCTCAAAATATAGTATAAAATAGTCTCAATTAAATATTATTAAAGCGTTAGAAATAGTTAATAAATTGTATTTCAAAGAGTAAATTATAACATAAATTATTGTGATTTTACTAATCACTTATCTTTTGTTCCGACAATTGTTGTTAAATTACAAGCATAAGGTTACAAACAACAGTGGCATGGCAAATGGCAACATCCAAATGCCGTCCTCTTCTTAGATGAATCTAGGATTCTTCCTTCTTAGTTCTCCATGGCATTGCTAGAGTTCGCCGGCGAGGTATCGTTGTCCGTGACCAACAACCTCCCCAGAAAGAGTCGCGGGGTCAGTCCCGGACAAAAATATCTGCGCTGGATTGTGCTGACTTGGCCATCTTACCTGGCCCACATGTCTCCTCAAGCAGACAGAGTGACGAATAGAGGGACCCACGTGTTTCCTCCTCAGACTACAAAGACCGCGACACAAATATTTTCAATCGTCTGAACAGTTACATCGAGTCGAAGTCTTTCCTGGAGCTAACCCCGTTATGGGATGCTTACGTGGACGTTACGTTTGAATCCTTGGAAGCCTATAATATTATTCTCCCACGCTATAAAAGGCATCCAAATTCATCACAATTCAATCACCCCCAACCCACCGTCAACAGCTCAGCCTTCACATAACCGATCCCTAATTCTGCTCTCCTCAAAATCGTTATAATTCTTTCTTCTTCTGTAATCATGCAGGCAGATTGTGGTTTATCTTCTTCCCCTCTCGGTCCTCCTGCATGTGAGAAGGACGCCATTGCTCTTCAATTTATTGAAGACATGAGCATGAATTGTGATACCGTGCAGGAGAGAGTTTTGGCTGCAATTTTGAGCCAGAATGCCAAGACCGAATACCTACAGAGGTTCAAGCTTCATGGAGCAACTGACAGGGAAACTTTCAAAACCAAAGTTCCCGTTGTTACTTATGAGGATCTTCAGCCTTACATCGAACGTGTTGCAAATGGAGATCGCTCTCCCATTTTCTCTTCTCGCCCAATCTCGGAGTTCCTCACCAGGTAAATTAAGAAATTAATTTGGATTTTGA
Organism: Parsonsia alboflavescens; assembly: GCA_028571225.1. NCBI lineage: Eukaryota > Viridiplantae > Streptophyta > Magnoliopsida > Gentianales > Apocynaceae > Parsonsia > Parsonsia alboflavescens. The sequence continues at coordinate 9,954 of JAOXNR010054090.1, read as the reverse complement.
AATTAATGAGTTAATCTCTTTTTATTATTATTTATGGAATGATCTGAAAATTTTGGATCTGCAGTTCGGGAACATCTGCTGGTGAAAGAAAGCTGATGCCAACAATTCATGAAGAGTTGGATCGGAGACAGAAACTTTACAGTCTTCTAATGCCGGTTATGAACCTGTGAGTAGTTACTGTTAGTTTGCTAATTTTACGTTATTTTGAATTATTTCATTATCTCTTAATTTGTTTTTTACCTAAACTTGAATTCACGGTAGTTTAAAAACAAATTCTGCTCTCTGATCAATAGTTACGTAAAGGATTTGGACAAAGGGAAGGGTTTGTACTTTCTCTTTGTGAAGGCTGAGACAAAGACCCGTGGTGGCCTCCTTGCACGCCCAGTACTCACAAGTTACTACAAGAGCGACCACTTCAAGACCAGACCATTCGATAAATATATGGTTTACACCAGCCCCAATGAGACAATTCTTTGTGCAGATTCTTTCCAGAGCATGTACTCTCAGATGCTCTGTGGCCTTATCATGAGAGAAGAAGTCCTCAGAATGGGAGCTGTCTTTGCCTCTGGCCTTATCCGAGCCATTCGTTTCCTTCAACTCAATTGGAAACAATTAGCCCAAGACATCCGAACCGGGATCTTAAACCCTAAAGTCACGGACCCTTCGGTTGGGGAATGCATTTCGAAAATTCTGAAACCAAATCCTGACCTTGCGGATTTCATAGTCAAGGAATGTGAAGGTGATAACTGGGAGGGAATTATTACTAGAATCTGGCCTCGTACTAAGTACCTGGACGTGATTGTTACTGGGGCAATGGCTCAGTATATTCCTACACTTGATTACTACAGTGGTGGGCTGCCACTCCCATGCACTATGTATGCCTCGTCCGAATGCTATTTCGGACTCAATTTAAAACCAATGTCTAAGCCATCTGAAGTCTCCTATACCATCATGCCAAATATGGGCTACTTCGAATTCCTCCCGCACGACCCGAATAACCCGGTGACTCTCTCCCGTGACTCGCCACCCCGTCTCGTGGACTTGGCTGCCGTGGAGGTAGGGAAGCAATACGAGCTCATCATCACAACATACTCTGGGCTGTGCCGCTACCGTGTAGGGGACATTCTAGAAGTTAGCGGTTTCTATAACCGAGCACCACAGTTCAAATTTGTAAGGAGAAAAAATGTGCTGTTGAGCATTGACTCGGACAAAACCGACGAGGCCGAATTGCAAAAGGGAATTGAGAACGCATCTAAACTCCTGAGTCAGTTCAATACCAGTGTGGTGGAGTACACTAGCTATGCCGATACAACGTCCATCCCGGGGCATTATGTGATTTACTGGGAGTTGTTTGTAAAGGACCCGGCCAATTCCCCTAGCCAGGAGGTACTGAACCAGTGCTGCCTAGCCATGGAAGAATCGATGAATTCAGTGTATAGACAAGGAAGAGTGGCGGACAACTCGATTGGACCACTAGAAATAAGGGTGGTGAAAAGCGGTACATTTGAGGAGCTGATGGACTATGCAATCTCACGGGGTGCTTCGATTAACCAATACAAGGTCCCAAGATGCGTCAGTTTCACACCCATCATGGAACTGCTTGATTCTAGAGTGGTCTCGGTTCACTTTAGCCCAGCTGCACCACACTGGACTCCAGAGCGAAGAAATTACTAGGTGGGTGGGGATTTTTTGGCAATGAACAGAATAAAAATATATTATATATAATATATATTGCCAAGGTAATTCCGGTTAGCTACCAACCATGCATGCCCCTTAGGGTATGGACCAAAAGCAATGTCTCTTTATCGTGTTTTTTCTGTCTTTTTTAATCTTAGCTTTTGTTTCTGTTAAAAGGGAAAAATAGCAAATATTCACATGTTTTGGAAGTTGTCTTTAGCGCACCCTCTTTTGTTATCTTTTTGACGACGTCCTAAAGGTCTTCGCCCTCTTCTGGGGTCTTTGGCATTGTTTAGTTCAAATAATCTGTCGAATGATGTAATTATTGGTTATGGTATTCACATTTTGACCAGTTGCTTTGTTGGCTTTTGTAACTTCAACTTTTTCACCTTTTCTTTTCTTTTGACGCCAGCAACAACAGTTAAAATTAATCAGTAGTAACTTTAAACTTAAAAAGGAAAAGAGAGGAAAAGAAAAAGAAGAAAAAAAAAACCCACTGTTTCTTAAAATAAATGTGTAAAAATAATACATAAAAAGAGTTCCTTGGTTGGGATATATTCTGTTCTTGGAAGCATATCGTGATATCCATAGCCAGTGGATTTATGTGAATGAAAATATACGGTTTGGTTAGGCCAGTACTGAGGATTCTTCTGATCTGATCTCATATATACTTGTGCTTTAGAATATTACGTTAAGGTCCCCGTGGATCATATCTTCACCACCGTGTCGATATCTCCACTCGTGCAATGTGGAGTTAAAATTTCATTTATGGGTTTGGCAGGACATTGGCAGACTGTAGTTTTTGGAAGTCTGTTGATTCAAATAGATGCTTCTGATCAATGCCTTTAATTTAGTCCAACAACGTGCAACCGATTATGTTGAACCCATGTGAAATTGCGGGTATATATGGTCTACATTTTTTTTTTTTTTCCCCTTTTAGAATTGTCCAAGTATACATTTCATTCATCCAAAGAGATGTTAATGAGATTCGAATTCAAATCTTACAGTTTGTACACTCATCCTTCCATCCAATGGAGATTTCCCCAAAAGGACTAAATAATCAATATTTAGATGGATTTTACAATATTGGATAGGTGACATGTCTTCATATAAATTGAGATTTATACTCATACAATGTAACTATTTCTATTTAATTTTATTTGAAATTAAATATCTAATTTTTAAAAATAAATACATTTTTTAATAAAATATCTCATTAATCACCTCTTATATATATTTTAGGATTTATATTTACTTTCACAATAGTTTATCTTTTATGTAATTAGGGCGGAAATATTCTGCATGTGAAAAATAGTTTTTAGTTTTTTTTTTTTTAATAAGATAAAATGAAATATTTAATGGTTGAGGAAGGAAGCATAATTCATTGAGAATAATAAAATGAAACTCCTTCCAGTCATTAATTTCACCTGGGCTTTGTCGTGGTGAGCTCATTTCTCGTTGGGCTAAGTTAGGTGTGGGTTTTGTTTACATAGTCAGCTTTGGGTCAGGGGTGGGCCAATTTTAAATTTGGACTAATCTCTGCTCCTTCTATTAGGTCCATATTCTTTTCGGGTTGTATAAATTATTGACTCTTCAAACATGACGACGCCTAGTAACTGAATTTCTAGGAAAATGAGGTGAATTTTTTTCTTCTCTTTTTTAACATATACGATGGTCATAGAATAGATTTTTATCGTAATTTTATGAATTCAAATATTTTAATATACTTTGTTAAATACATTAATAAAAATCTTATAAAAAATATTAAATAGTATAAATTTTTTTTTAATATACTAAATGGTCTCATGTAAACGTATATTAATAGATGCCGAGTTCAATGACTCTTAATTGATGAACTTTTAGCATTGAATTAAGGGTCAGAGGATGGACACCATGTTGCCAAAAGCCAGACTTAAGATCAAACTTATAAAAGATCGAATTCCTCAAGATGAAATGCTGTTCAATCTTATCTAAAGATCTCCGGTAGCCCAAAACCAAGTGTTAGGCCAGATCCTTCAGACACAACATCAAGTCCAATCCCAATTGGCCCCCTGCTCTTGCCTTATGGGGAAAGCAACCTAAGGTTCCGAAGACTTTCATGGCTACACTCCATCATCAGTTGGCATATCGCCTCCATAACCATTTCCAAATTGTCTCATCTACATAGATGTTATCCTTCTTTTCTCCCCAACTGAAGATCTTTTTTGGGCAGTTTTTGGCATAATGGCCTGGTTTTCCACAGTTAAAGCACACAGTGGAGGGAGGTGATGGTGTTGTTTTCCTTTTTAAGAATTTCCAACGTGCCCGATATGAAGCTGGTGACCCTACGGTTGATCTTCTTGGTGAACCAGACCTACGTATCTCTGTGATTAGTATGCTCTGAACTGGGTGATTGCCTGTCCGGAGGGCTTAAGTAGAAGTATCCTGAACTAGACTAACAGCTATAGCTTTTAGTTCAACTGATATCAAAGCCAAATTTAAATCTCTTCAATTAGATTCGAACCTCGTCAAGTTGCCAACAGCCAAACTTAAGATCAAACCTAGAAAGGCCTTTTTCAATTGATTTTGCTAGGTTCGGTACGAGATTAGCCACTTGACTGCCTTAAGGGATCGACCAGCTTGACTTTAAAGAACCTGATCCAACTGGAAGCTTCCAGGAAAAGTCTTCCTATTTCTTAGCAATTTTATTTATTTTGTGTTCCGTATTGGTTTTCGCTTGTCTCAAGTCCAGGTTGACTATTTTGTCGCCAGTTGTGCCTAGGATTCGAGCTCATAGGTAGGTAGTTAGAAACAACAATTCAAATACTTTTAAATAATTCTAAGTGATTTAATTAATACTCCTTCTCTCACCATTTACCATGGTCATGTTATCAAAATTAAAAATTTTTTTTTTATAGCTGTCATTATTTTGTGATTTTAAGCAAATTGAGGTCATGTTTGTTTTGACTTTAAAAAAAGCATCTATTTTGTTCCAATAAACACTTGAATAAAAGAATAATTTGATAAAAATGAAAATTATCATAAGTCAAATTTTGATTTATTTCTCAACTTATGCTTTTTTTTTAAAGCCTAAAAAAAAAAGATTTTCCTTTATATAAATGTTTTTTAGAATAAAATAAGTTTTTTTTTTTAAGCCAAAACAAACTGAACCTAAAAGTAGTGATTAGGGAAAATGACAATATGACAAGAAAAATGACTTAGAAAAAATGATTAGGGAGTAATAACTTCCAATTCTCCCCATTCTTGTCCTTTACTCATGTTTTATCTCTCCATTCTCATGGTTTTACATGCATTTTGAGACCTCAGATGAACAAAATTACTACAAAACCTATAATTAGGAAGACTTATGGTATTTAACAGTTTCACTATTTTAAGGTACAGATCATTTAATATTATTATATTAATATTAAAAAATTTTAAAAAATAAATTTATTTAATAAAATAACCTTGAGTCAAACTATTTAAATAATTTAAATTTAAAAATTATTTTTCATGTAATGGTAATTTAGTATATGCTTATAAAATTAAGTAACAAAATTTGCCCAAAATTTTAGATGCTAAATGAATTATTATTTAGGTAAATTTGTCTATTTAGTCCCGTAATTTTTATTTTTTGACCATGTAGGTGAAAATCTTCTCTCTTTTTTTCATTGGGGTCCTTTTTATTTTGAAATATCAGAGGCATTTTCGATATTTTACTGTTTATCAGCATTTTTTTTTCTGCCTATTTAGTCCCGTAACTTTTATTTTTTTATCATACAAGTAAAAATCTCCTCTCTTTTTTTCATTGGGGGTCCTTTTTATTTTAAAATATCGAGGGCATTTTCAGTATTTTATTATTTACCAACATTTTTTTCCACCAATTTAGTCATGTAACAATTATTTCTTGATCACGTAGGTTCTTTATTTATTTATTTATTTTTGTCATTGGGAGCCTGATAACTTTTTATGGGTAACCTTCTATATTTTAATTCACTTGAAAAGTACATTTTTAGATATTTTTACAAAAAAAAAAAGTCAAAAAATTTGAAATTTACAACAATTTGACTGCTCAAATTTTTAAGAATAGGAGCAAACGAAAGCTGTGAATTTATCTTGGTTGGGGAAAGCCCTTTTGCTTTCCCTCATTTCCCTTCTACTCTAAGTTTGGAGTGGCCAAAAGCTCATTTATAAACTATAAATTTGGATGACGATTTTGGAAATAGGAAGAAGATGGAATAGTAAAGAATAAGAGATTTTCTATTAAAAAAAAATGCTAAACAATAACATCTAAAAATGTCTCTAATATTTTGAAACTAAATAATTTTTTCTTCAAAATGATGACAATCTTATTTTTTCAAGTGATAATGATCTAGAAGGTCACATGTAAAAAGTTAAAGGATTCTCAATGATAAAAAAAAAAAAATTACCTGCATAACCAAAAAAATAAAAGTTACGATACTAAATAGGTGAATTTGCCTTAAAAAAAATTAAGGATAAACAATAAAATATCAAAAATGTCCCTAATATTTTCAAATAAAATAATTTTTACCTCAAAAATTATCGAAAAATATATTTTTCTGTTAAATAGGATCGAGAAAGTCTCTCATAAAAAAAAGTTAAAGGATCCCTAATGACAAAAGAAAAAAAAAAATTTTGATCCTCGTGACAAAAAATAGAAGTTAACCTAGTTTGGGGCCAATAATTTTTGCCTATTATTTATAAGGAACAAGGTAGGATCGAAATAAACGGTAGCTTCTCTTATTCATTCTGTCGGTTGGTTGACTGGACCCTGGCGGCTCCGAAAGGGTATTGCAACAGTCCGTTGGTTAGATTTTTTTAAACATTCAACGAGGCCCGCCACATGGTCACCCACCAATTTTCCTCCCAATTCCGACAATCTTAACACCGTGAATCAATTCCTTCCAGTTCTTCAACTCACCTGGAGTTTGCTGCCACTTCTCACTCCTCTCCGGCTCGGTCTGATCTTCAAAACATATGCATTTTCTGAACCCCAGATAAGGAAATTTAAGGTAAGCTCTGTTCAGACTTCAGACATTCAAGCATGTTTGTTCTTGTATAACTTTATGACGTAAAGGAAATTAATATAGGGTAATTTGGAATCTTACTTTTCCTTTTGTTTCTACGGAACTGAAAAAAGATCACCCGTGTCCCGGTTCTTTAATTTTGCTGCTTTTCTTTTTTTTGTTGGAATCTTAGGATAATAGTTTGAAAGGAAAGGTTTTATTATGTGATAGAGATTTAAGATATTGTGAGCTTTTAATAAGTCGCTCTTTTGCTTTCAATAACCAGTTTTGGTTTCAATAACCAGTGAGAGAAAATCAAAAGAAAATGTGACTTTTTCTTTTGCTTGAGAGAAACGAAAGAGTGCTCCTGACGGAAAGGAATAGCACTTACGAGATGCTTTAGACTTAGAGCTCAACCGCACTTAAAAAAAAAGAAATAATATTATAATACTAATCTGTCGACTTCCTTATCTTTTATGCTTTAAATCCTTTTTTCAAGATCTTCTTCAACATCAGTCGGTGAGGGCACTGTTTGAAGATCAGGGAGCCAAATTGAAGAGATGAAGCCTGCGGTTGGAATTTCAAGTACTGACGCAACTCTCATCAGGGCGACCAGAGATGTAGATTCTCCTCTTTTCTCTATCTTCTTCCTCTCCCCGGAGATCAGTGTGGTTCTTTGGTTTTTAATTCGTATATAACTGGATGGATGATGATCTGTTTTATCTCTGTTATTTGCTGCAGGACGACAGGAAATGGGAAATTGCTCTTTCCATGGCAGAACGTTATGTTGTCTATGTCGCAATATTGCGTAAGTTTCGGGCAAAAGCAAGTTTTTAAAGCCATTTAAGGAAACACAACATTCTTATTGAAGCAATTATTATTTTAGTAATTGACTTCCGTGAAACTTCCTCTGAACATGTGTAAAAAGTTATAGGAATGACGATGATATGTTGTTTTTTCATGTTTTCAGTGGTGTTCTTTTTGGTTCTTGTCCTGATTACGAAAATATTGGGGAATTGCAATGTTAGGGATCCGGCTACGTCGACGGCAACGGAGACTAACAGGTTGTGGGTAAAAGAGTCAATTCGTGACAATAACTATGGGACATGTGAAGAAGATGAAGAAAGCGGACTGTCCAGCGGCGGCAGCAGCTCCGATGACCTGTATGATGGAAAGATTTGTGTGATTTGTTATGATGATCGGAGGAATTGCTTCTTCATCCCATGTGGTCACTGTGCGACGTGTTACCGTTGTGCGCAAAGGTACGAACCGCTCATCAAATCAAATCTGCGGCCAAAACCCCAGATTTTGTTTTGAACCCCAGACAGCTCATATTGGTTTTAGAAAGTATAATTACTGCATTAGGAGCGAGGAGTACAAAATTCTTACTTTAATACCACCATACCTTTATTTCACAATAGTGGTTTTTTTTTTTTAATTTATAAGACATTTAAATTTATTTTTTAAAATTTATAAAATTATAAGTCGTTGTTTATTGTTTAATGAATATTTTTTTTTCTTTTTTTTCCTTTTTAAGGTTCTTTTTTGGTTAGTACACTTTGAGAAAAAAAAACTATTTTAATATTAATAAATTTACTTCCAAATTTCAATGGCTTATAAATAACTTATAAATATGAATGGAGGGAGTATAATATAAGTTGTTAGTGATTATTTTAAGGATTATTAGTTTCTCTAATTAATAATTGTAATTCCTTTTCTTCACAATAAATGAAGAAAATGAGTGTTAATTGAAGGAAATATTGGAAAAAAATATTATAATTATACAATAATAATTGTAAAACAATTTACGTTTTGAGATGAATGAAACAGGATTAAAATGATTTATATTATGAGGAAGAGTGAATAACGTATTAAATTTTCACTCAAATTTTAAAAATTCACATGAATATGGATCAAGGATAATTGAATTTATTCATTTAGGTTTTTTTTTTTTTTTTTTTTTTGGAAAGAAAGGAAATGGAGAGGGGCAGCGGAAAAGAGGAGTTAGTGAACTTAATTTTTATTTTATATTTATTTTGTTTGGCATGAGCAAAAGAAATATTAATTTTATAGTCACGCGTAAATTTAAAATTACAAGTGGGGCAACATTATAATATTATTAATTGTAAAAACAAAAATTACAAAACCTATCAAATAATTCTGTCCCCTGAAAGGGATATGAAACCTGATCTGTATCAATGGTCTCTCTCCAATCGTGCTCCTAAATCAATAATGGTTTGCCGTCTCGTTTGTAATTTTCATGTGCAGGATTAGGGAAGAGGAAAATAAGAATTGCCCAGTTTGCCGGCGACATATTGTAAAAGTAAGAAAGCTGTTCGTTTGCTGAATTGCCATCTCGTAAAATAGGTCAGCCATCCGATGATGATGATGATGGGCTTTGAAGAGGAAATCCTCTGTGCATAGGACGATGGAGTGACATGAAATTTCCCCCCTGTAAATTTATTTCCCGAAATAGTGAGCTTTTAGTGCAAGCAGCGGCACGGTTTATGGTGTTCGCTGGATTTTGGATATGCCATTTTAATGGGCTTTCCGAGCATGTATATAATTTTAAGCTCCATTCAATTCGGTAGTTATATTATTTAAAGTTTCTATGTTGGGTTTCAACTATTGGAGGCTTGCCGGCCCATCATAGGTTTTTGTTTATCCATCTTCAATATATAGATTTAATCATAGTGACATTTTATTTTTTATTTTTGCTGTGCAGGTTTTTTTTTTAAAAAAAAAATTTATAATTTTTAACTTACGATCAATTACTCTAAAAATGAGATTTTTATCTGAATTTTTTATATACATTTTATTTTAAAGGTATTTTAAATATAATACGATTCCTAACGGATTTCTTGATTTCACCGAACTCTAAATTCAATTTTGTCCAATTAGATCCAATCTTATACCCCATTCAACTTTTGTAACACTTTCTTTTTCCCACTTTGAGAACCCAATTTACATTTCGGAACACTTACAATTTTTGACAACTTTTTACTACAGCTAAGAGTATATGATATCTCGTTTGTGTGTCTGAAAACGTTCCAGAACAATATCTACATATTTCCTCTTGTGAGGAATCTATGTTTAAAATTCCGCTCCATCCATGTTCAGAAGCATCAGTTTCTAATATTAAATTAGCACTATCTTTTGGTAATTGTAATTTAGGTAAATCTTTACATTTTGATTTTATCTCTTTTACTCGGTCTTCTAGATATCTATTAAACTCAAATATTTTATCTTTCTTGAGTATTTCTTGTAAAGG
>JAOXNR010054089.1:0-13103 GCA_028571225.1 Parsonsia alboflavescens | reverse complement strand
GGTTTTGCTAATGTGCGTTCCAACCGTTACTGTAACGGAATTCTTGTTACAGTGCTCATGCAACCAACCAAGCGGAGCAAGAATTCCGTTACGGTAACGGTTGGAGCTCACCTTAGTAAATCCGATATATACATATATACATACACGGAAATGCTATAAAATGCTACGAAGCACATCGTATGGAGTACTTTAGTTAAATCTCTAATGGTCAAAATTAACGATTAACTATCTTTTGTTTTTCAAAAAATGAAATAAAATTTAATCAAGTATCCCTACTTAGATTTTAATTTATCATTTTAGGATTTAGTTATAAAAATATTTACAAAAAATAATTTTTTATAGGAAATTTCTTTTTTTTTAATCATCGACCATTAATTTTGATTGTTGAAAACTTAATTGGAACACCTTGTAAGGAATGCTCCGTAATACTCTATAACATTACCATCCATATATATATATATATATATATTAAAAAAATGGTGATGCAACATGAATGTAATAAATTGAGAAAAATAGGGCGCTACGTGCAGCCGTTCTTTTCATTTAGCTACCATAGCTGTTATTTTAGCTAGAGGTGGCCCTACTGTTAGACAAAGAAATTGGGGATCGTATTGACTTATATTAAGAATGTGCTTAAGGGGCATTTTGGACTTAAGATCTTCTCATGTATAATGTAATCTGAATTACGTTATTGTTTATTATATCAATAAAAAAAATTATACATTCAATAAATTAAATTTTAATTTTAAGTGAATTTTTTTATACAAATACATTTTACTTGACAACAAATAATAAGGGTACTAAAAGATATCAAGTGGATCTTTTGCTTAGTTCATCTATACATGTTAATTTTTTTAATTAATTTCAAAATAACATAAAAGCTTACTTGATAGATTAAAATATATATTTTTATAAAGAGGTTTTTTTTTTAAAGGCCCGTAGCTATGCTATCCGTGGATGCACTTTGAACTCAACTCATAAAGTTAATAGCAAGATTTAAACTCGAAAATTTTGATTTTAATAAAGAGTTTTACTTTCGTTACTAGACGTAATTTTAATTAAAATTCTAAATACTTGCTTTTGGCACAAGTTAAAAAGTAAAAAAAGTTAATAATGAATGATAATAATTCACTACATCTTTCCATAATTAGCAACACTAACTAGCACCAAAGGAAAGAAAGAGCTTATCATCTTCCTTTGAATTTTTTTCCCCCAAATTATAGAAAGAAAGAATATGATGTTAATTGTAACTTGGAATCCCTAAAATCAACAATAATCAAACCCCTAGTCAAGGGCATCAATAAGAAGAAAGGACCAAAAAGGAAAAAGGAAAAAGGAAAAAGATAAATAGAGTCAAATTTAGGTAAATTGCATGACTGTTAAATGCCCCAATTTTGTCTCAACTTTTTTGCCTAATACAATCATCCACACGGGGCATGAGGGACCCCTTTTTACCATTGATTATGCTTCAAAAATCATTAATATCATTAATCAAAACCCTAGCCCTAATTAGGTAAGGGGTCACCAACAACTCCCCTTTATTACTTTCCAATAATAATAATAATACTCTATCTATCTATCTTAAATTGAATGTTCTTATTTCTATTTTGAATTTATCCGAAAATAAATGTTTCATTTTCTAAATTAATTTTTAAGAAATTGACATTGATCTGTTTAAATTAACCATTTTTTAAAAATTTTATGCAAGTCAAAATAAGATATTCAATTTCATATGAAGGCATTAATAATAATAACAATGCTAAATCATGAAGGCACCAACCGCCAACAAAAAGATCATACAAACTGATCTTAACTACTAGCCAAAACATAATGCATTTGTCTATGCTCCTACAAATTAATTTGTCAAAAGAATAATTCAGATTACACCTCTCATTCATAATTGAACATTTTTTTTTATTAAAACAATATAATTTTTTTTAAAAAAAAATTGATTTGATTTTTGTATATAATCTTCAATATGATGATGGTGTTAATTTGTATTAAATTTTCAACTAATTCAGAAGAAAAAAAAGAACCGGTTCATTTAATTCTAAAAATACTAAAATAGAATTATGAAAATTTTAGTTTCGTAAATATTTTATTTGAAGAATAAATGTATTTTAAGTAATTTGGGAAGTGAGCTTTACAGTTAGTTGGAAAAGACATGGGGCAAGGAAAGGAGGACATAGTGACGTAGTAATCAAGGTGGAAGGGGAAAATAAAATGGGCCATTTTTGGTTTTTGTTTGTTCTTATTTTATAAAAGGGCCAATGCCAGTTCCCTTCAGATATCCATTGCCACGGTTGTGTTGATGTTGAAAAGGACCTCTCTACTAAAAGGAGAAAAGAGGCCACAACCAATTTAGTACCTACAATTAATACGGCTTTAAAAGAAATTTTATTGGCCAAAATATTTGTTGCTAATTTTACATTCCCTCTAATTTGGATAAGAATATCTCATTTATGAAGTGCTTTTTTTTTTTTTTAAAATAATGTCCGAATCAATTTATAAGTACTTTAACATTCCATTCCATTTATTCAGAAGGTATTGATGAGATTCGAATTCGAAATCTATGATCTTTTCACTCTCTATCCCCAACCCACTTGAATGTCCCCGAAGGAACTTATGGAGTGCATTTGACTTCTGTAAAAATTATTGATGTAATTAGTAATATGGCTTTTGAATACATGAAATGTAAATTCTAAAATTAAAAAAAAAATTAATAAGATTTTATATTAAAAAAAATTATTTTAAGAAAATAAATATTCAATTCTAAATAATTTAAAATGGGTTGAAAATAGCGATGGTTGTTGTTGATATCGTTGTCATGACCCGTAAGAAGGTCCAGTGTCATGTGTGCCCTATATTTTGGGTAGTCTTTAGAGGATTTAGCAGAGTTTTGAAAGCGTTGTTTCTTAGAACCCGGCACATCCACCATTAAATTACTAAATATTCATATTAAAATTAATTTCGATCGAACTAATTTGATGGGATACATCTTAATCCACGACATTTTATCGTTTTAATAGCTTAAATCCTTAACTTTTTAGTAATAGGTGAGAGCAGATCCTATCTTTTTACTTGTTTGGACATTCATTTTCGGAATTATAAATTGGATAATTTAAGGAAAATTAGAATGAAAAATATATATATATATCTTCTTGATGGGCTATATACATGATAATATTAGTAATTACTAGAGTACAAGAATGCTAATGCATTTATTTAAAATATAAATAATGCTGAAGAAGTCATGTGAACAAAGAATGGTGGATACTAATCTCAATCTCCCAATAAACAATATGTCATCAGGATCACTTAATTTGTTTCCATTAGTGTCAATTACTAATATATGTGAGATCGCATTACTCAATATACAAATGTGTTGAAAGAATTTATATAATGGAGATTGACATTTTTCGATCAGCAACTTTTCTATATATTACGATTTTCATTCATGATTTTTTTTTTTTTTTGATATTTTTGATCCTTCAATATATATATATATAAAATTTTGGTGCAATCAATCATTATGATCGGAAATTAAATATTTTTGTCTGAACACTTTTTTTTCACTTTATCCATTTTATATCCATAACCTATCCATTTTCTTTTAACCAAAATTTCCAACCCGTTTTCTTTTAGTCTAAATTCTCAACCCGTTTTCATGTCTTCCTGTTCTTCAATTGGGTCGGTTTGTTATTCCTCAATATAGACCTTGGTACGCTGTCACTACTATTCTATTTCCATTTTCACTTCTATTCTCTGTCGTTATGATGACCCCAATGAATAGATCATCATCCAATTTATGTGAAACTTGTTGCCATCAATAGAGCGATTTAGTTGCCCGGCCCTGTTCCAAATTCCTTGGAACTCTAAATACCATCACCGTTGCTGGGACTGGAACCAGCCTAATCTTCCTATAAAGAAGAATTCCAAGGCTTCCTCCGTCACCGCCTCTGATTGCCCAGAACAGATCTTCACCCATTGATGCTCTCACAAGAATTCTGCAGCGGCATCAACCATCCAAGCATCAACAACATTGTCGACAACAAGCCCATATTTTCTCAAGAATGTCCCATATCCATCCCCAGTTATGTGCCCACCGATTCCTACACTGGTGCAGAGGCATGCCGGAAAACCATGAATTTTACTTTTTTCTGCAATTAGATAAAAGAGTTCACAGAGTGTTGCACCAGCTTGAACCCACGCGCTATTATCTTCTATATTTACTGAAATAGACCGAAGTTTTGCAAGGTCAACCAAGATAAATGGAGATTGATCCGTCGCAGAGGTGTCAGAGAGGCCTTCATAATCACGGCCTCCACTGCGGACTCTGAGTTGAATTCCAAGTTGTTTACCACAAATAACAACTGCTTGAACATGGGATTCAGTCAACGGAGTGAAGATTATCTTTGGTTTGGGACTGGAAGGCACTAAGCACCGAAGATTTTGTGCCGTGGACTTCAAAACGGCCTTAAACGAGGCATTATAATGCATCTGAGAAACTGAGCAGAGGATCATCAGTATTCTCATTGATGCACTTGAAAAAATTTTCTTCCACAAAATCTGAAATTTCTATTAAAGCAAAAGATAACAGAAGTATGAATAATAATAATGAAAGAAAAATAGTCCTGTGGGAGGAAACTATCGTTAAATATTGCTGCTTCAACAATTGGTTCCATTGAAGAAGATGAAGACATGAAAACAGGTTGGAAATTTGGGTTAAAAGAAAATGGGTGGATTATAGGTATAAAATGGGTATAGTGAAAAAATATATATATATATTTGAACAAAAATATTCCTCTCTGTGATTGAAAAACTTTAAAAAATTCAATTTCAAATCATAATGATTGATTGTACAAGAAAAAAAAAGATTTATGAATAAAAGTAACAATACATAAAAAGTAAATAGTCAAAAAATGTCAATCTTCCATTTATATAAATATAATTCTTTCTTTTATTAAGCCAAATATAAATATAATCAATTATCTGTACCATATTAATAATTAAGGCAGCTCATGTGTATGGGTGCCATATGTCCACATATTAACAAGAATAAAAAACAAAAAATTAATAAGAAAAAAAGTAAAAAGAGGAGAAACCAAATGTTCTATTACACTAAAAGGGTATCCTTAGTTTTATAAGAGCAGGGTTATGGTCCACTATAGTAGTAGGCCCATTATATGAATTACTTTATTTATTTATAGGAAAATGAAAAAAAAAAAAAACGTAAACGTAATAAGTTAGCAAAAAATAGATTTTTGAAAATTCAATTAAAGTTTTTTTTTTAAAAAAAAAAACTTATAAATTGGAGATCTTATATAAAGAATTAATGCTTTAAAAATATTTTTCTATAAAAATTAATATATATGTATAAAATTTGTTCAATGTTTTTTAACTTGAATTTTATAAAGATGATAATTTGGATGGATAGAGGATAAGATAGTGAAATGCTTTTATTACATTTTTATTTTTCATTTGTTATATATTAAAGGATAATTCAAAGTTATAAAATAAAGAAGCAAAAAACCATTTTAGTGAGTTAATAACAATGATAACTTATTATGAAATAGCATTTTAAAATATAATGGTACAAAAAAGTAGGCTAACATAAAATATCTATAAAAATTATATTAATTAATAGATTTTTTTTTTTATAAAATGTGACTGAAAATTTCACATAAAACTTTTTTATTTTGTATTTTTTAAAATTTTAAATAAAAATATTAATTTGAATGGGTGGTTGATAACACTTTAAATTATATTTTTATTTTTATCATTTTATACTCCAAGCAATGATTTTTAATAAGTTCTTCCCATGCATTAATTTATACTAGTTATATATTAAGTTAATAAGTTTTCAAATATAAACTAAAAGAAAATAATTACTACAAGAATTTGTATGGTATGATTTCTATTTCCAATATTTTCATTTAAAGAAAAAACATAATCCAATGATTGCACTTGGAAGGAGTTGGTAGTTGAATGAAAAGCAAATGCAAATTAAGTGGACATCACTATCATATCTAACTCTATTCCATTGTCCCCTCTCCAATACCCCTCTCTAAGGTTTTAATAAAAACACCGAATCAAGCTATACTATACACATTGTTGGTCCCCAAAATAAAAAAAACAACACTTTCGTTTTTAACACATGTTTGGTTCGATGGTAACAAGAGGTTATTGTTCATCTAGAACCCTTTTCTTGAGTTTATTCTTCCATTCCTTCAAGTGAAAATCATGTCTTAGGGGGGAGGGAGAGTCAAGAGAGAAAGCAAGACAGTTTTTACAGGGAAGCTAGAACATTCATTTCATAAAGATGTAAACATAGAGATTCTTCAGAATTCGAATGCCTTGAGAATATTACAACTTACAAGAATCCAATGTTAAAGCACATAAGAAAGTACTTAAATTCTTCCAAATTAATGACAGAACAGAATACTTGATAAAAAATGGAGTCATCAAGGAATGTAGTACATGGGATTTGGAAGTTTGAATGGACGGTTAGCTGTAGATGAACCTTGTAAATCGCTCCACTGATCTCCTGAGTTGCCCACAATCCGGTAACCTTCGGTTACCATGTCATCCCTCTTCTCCGACTTGTATACTGTTGCCTGCTTGGTATGGTCCTCCCAGGATCTGTATGGTTTAGAAGAATAAAAGATCAGTCAAGGTCTCTATTATCAGTAAAGGTGCAGCACTTCAAGATAAAGTGAGTCATATGGGCATTGCATGCCTGATACATATCTCTTTTCCCCCTTTTTTTCTCTTTTAATTTTGAGGGGAGTGGAGAGAGAGGTGCCATTACAAATACAAACATTAAAATGGTCTTATTTCACATAGGGAAAAGGACACTTTACTCAGTTCTAAGATTGAAAAAGGAGAAAAAAATGTGGAAAGGTAAAAGAGGGACTAAATAATTCAAAAGTGTGTTGTTTTGTGTGTCATCCCCAAATTCCCCACCATCCAAAATTGTGGGGGAAAAAAAAGATAACAGAAGGTGGAATCCACATTATTGTGTTATCAGAATCTCTTGTGCCAAAAATCAGATCATGTCACATGGACAAATAACTACAAAGAAAAGATAAATGCAAATGCAGAAGGATGGCTTATCTCAGTGAAAAGAAAAAGCAGACATGACTATGGCTTTATTGATCCACAACAGCAACAACTTCTTTTACATGTTAAAGTATGCCAAACGACATCAAATGGATGAAGATTTGGTAGCAGGAACCTCTAATAAGCTTTCGAGGCACAACTATTTTCAGAACAAATGAGAAAACCGTATCCCTTATTTTCCAAAAAAAAAAATACAAGATAGACAGTCAGTCCATCATTTAGTCAATTCCAGTTTAGTTATACAAGTGTAAATCAAGACTTCATCTCACATTAGAATTGTGTTGATAAGGATAATCAATAATTTAACTAGACTGCAAAACGTAAGATAGTAGATAATTCAAACTTTTAAACATAAAATTGATCTCTCATACTGTAATTCTACAACATTGGGCCTTTTCTCATTTGCTCAAGTTTTTCCAAAACTAGTTGAGAAAAGCACTTCTAGCAACTATTTTCCAAAGCCATTCTTCCAAATTTCATTTTTGAGGTAAAATCAAATTAGAAGAAGCAAAAGAAAAGAGGATGCCAAAGAGTACATGCTCAATATAGACAAGTAAATATACAAGATACATGGAAGAAGATTATAATCAACTTAGAGAATTATAAAATTAGGAATACAAAACCAAAAGGTATATAAATATATCATACATATTCTTTCACTAAATCCCACTGCTTGTAAAATAAAAGGATTTCAAGGTTCAGTAATTTCAGGTATGTTTCCTGCAAATGAAAAGACACTTCTGTTCGGTTAATGCTTTGACAGACAATCAATAGAGATATACAAGCTGCCTATATGCCTTAACCTAACAAACTCTCCAATACCAGTTGCCTACTCAATTTAAATTTTAACCAAGACAAAGAAAGTTTGCAAATTTGACAATAATCCCCAAATTAAGTTTCTCTATGGAAGCTAAACTAAGCTCAACAAAGTAAGGAACAAATCACATATGAAACACCTGCTATCAGGATGGATGTTCAAATTCTGAAAGCAAGGAAGTAAATAGAAGTATCTTCTTAACATAAGATAATAAAAAGAACGTCCTGGGCCATTTTTGAATATCTAAACACCTGACCTCACAGACTGAATTCACGCATCTCTACTCTTTTTTATCTCTAGAAAGATAACTTTAGCCTTGTAGATAACTTAAGCCTTTATAATGTGCTAAGAGAAAACAATAAAATCAACTCCGGACTCACTGCTTACCGAAGAATCAGTTTGTCCCAATGCTTGAATCCAACTTTAATTAAATTCTCCATGGTAATGTTCCTGTGTCTTTCACTGCGCCCAGTAAGAAAGAAAACTTTAAATCCCAAGCTTAACACATCACGATAAAGCTGCAGGCTAGATTGTATGGCTGGTGCCTCTCCCTTCTCCACCCACTTATCAAACTCTGCATGATCGAAAACCTCCAACCTATAAAAATTTAAACTTACAATGCATACATCAGATATTGAATAACTACTAATCATCTAACTCCTCCCCAAATCACAAACCCCCAAGGTCCAAATTCCAAAGTGATGATTTATCTGTTAATATCCAAATTTCCACAAAAGGACAATCATTCAAAGAAAACTGAAGCGACAAAGATTTCACAACGATCATACCCATAGCCGTGCTCTGCATAATAAGGAAGATTTGATAGTAATGTTTCATCCACGTCGAAAACCCAAGCATCCGTCCCATTTTCCCTCAATTCCACACTGCTTGCAAAAATTGCAGCTTCCTTTGAAACCGTTTCAAGATCAAGGGTATAAGCTCTTCCTGTCATATAATCCTTGACATAAGCAGCACATTCAACAGGAATTGTCTTCCATGGGCTCAAATTGTTAGTCTCAACAGCAAATCTCCAGCTCGTACAACGCAATTGAAGTTCCTCGGGAGACTCTCTGAATCGGATTATCCTCTCTTCACGAAATTCAGGAATCAAAGGCCTTGATAAAATGTCAGAATTCAAGTTCTCATGTGCTAAACCAGAAAAAGCAACAGGCAACACAAATAGGTAAAACCAAATAGTCAAAGAAATCATCTTGGGAGAACAAAATTTCCGAAGACTTCCAGGTACATTATAAATATATTAAGGTCAGCTTGCTTGATTTAACACACAAAGCAATATGAGGAAAAAGGGTTATGCCTTTCTTGATTCGGGATGAGAAATAAAAGTCTACAAATTCCTTGGAGAAGGGGCGGTCTTTTCCTGCACCGCGACTCCAATCAGGCAAAGACCCACACCAGGACAAATATAAAACGAAAAGGAATCCACGAAAAGAATACGCAGTTGTCTACGCGCCTGTTGTCGGAGGATTCACTGGACGCTCATTGGCCGATCAAATCGTATTTAGAAGTGCACTTTTGTTGGTTATGGGCCGTTAAGTGGGTTGATCTTGGACCGTCACTTTTGGCAGATTGTACAGATAGAAAATTATTGGGAACATAAACCAAATGTCGCCTCGCGTCCATCCTGACTACATAGCCCATGCATAGGAGGCCGCCCAAAACCATTTCGTCTTTTATAATTTTATAAAAACTGTCAATTTAATCTTATAATTTTTTTTTTTATCAAAGTTTTTTTTTGCTTTTAAGATTTTATATTTTGTTTTTGTTTTAATTATGTAGATTCATATAACTTTTTAATTTTTTAAGATTCCATAACTTTTTATCGATGACCAATTAGATCCTATAACTTTTTACTGATGATCAATTAGGTCCTATAAATTTTTATCGGTAACCAACTAGGTCAAAAAATAATATAAAGTTATAGGATTTTAAAAGATATAAAAAAATACATAGACTTACATAATAAAAATAAAAAAGTTATAGGACCTAATTAGTCATTAATAAAAAGTTATGGAATCTTGAAAGATAAAAAAAAGATATGGACTTGCATGATCAAAACTAAAAAGTTATGAAAAGTTAAAAGATAAAAAATACATATATATATGAACCTATATAGTCAAAACAAAACAATTATAAAACTAAATTAATCATTTTACCTTTTATAAATGAGGGACAAATTATCATGTTTATCCCTAAATAATTTCTTATCAATGTGGGTCCTCAAAGTTTTTATTTTACTTTTAAGTCCTTATATTTTTTTTCAGTTTTTAAGCCGCTAAACTATATTTTCTAATAATGAAATAGATCTTTTTAGATGAAAGAAAAAATTCATTTTAAAAACTTTAAAACTATTTTTACTTGATTAAAATTGAAAGACAAAACAATATATCATTCTTCATAACACTAGTCACTAGTTAGGAAAGAATAATTTAGCAAAAAAGAAAGAGATTTGGAAAGAAAATAAAGAAACAAATTCTAGGGTTTTAGAGAGAATGAAAATGAGAGAAGTGGAGAGACAAGAGATCCCTTCCACGGTGGATGTGATTCCCTCCAAAAGTGGAGAGAAATGGAGAAAAGGGGAGGGGAGATTTTGAAATGACTCTTTTCCCCTAATACAAATATATTTTAAATGTAATTAAATTACAATAAATTGTTTTGGTAAAATGAACTTTAAAATTTCATACTCCTTTTTTTACTTTCCAACTTAATGCAAAACACTATTTTCTTCTTCTTCTTTTTTATTTCCTAAAATTCACAAACAAATTTAACCATAATTCGTCTTCCTTTCTTATATATATATAATTTCTTTAAAAGGACCAAGTGCGTGTTTTAAAAATAATTTGAGGACTTAAAAATTAAAAGAATATATTAAGGACCTATTTTAAAAGTCAAAAATTATATGGGAACTAAAAAAGTAAAATGAAAACATTAAAGACTTATGTCACAATATTATAATTTGCCTAAATGAAGTAAAATAAATAAATTCTTAGTTAAACTTTCTGTTATTAAAGATTCTCTAGAAATCTTTCAATTTTTTCTTGTCTTTCTCAAGTTTATAGGTGAATGACTCCAAGTTGTGCTCCATTTTACTCTTCCTTTTCTTTTTTTTTTCCTTATTTAGAAAATAGGACACCCTTTTACAACTTTTGAATTAAGGCTAAACTAATGGAATAAAATTGAAACTGCTCATAATACACATCGTAATTCAACTATCAATTTCATAAAGAGTTTGATTCTTCCATCTCCTTTTCATAATAATTCCTTCATATGTTTTCAGTGTCCCAATCATATTCTTTGCAGGACTTGAGTTGTGCGAAACAATTCTCTCTCAAATGGCTATAAGCGATTCGATGAACTGAAAAGAATCGTACCATTCAAACATTTTCTTCACATACATTGTATATTTATTAACAAGTGACAAATAATAATTTATATAAATGTGTACCTACGTCTGTGTAAGTAAATCGAACCCAATTAAGTCCTCGTTTGCTTGCGAACTAGGTACTGGATCTTTGGCCTACTGAAGCAATTAGGATTCAACCTCAATCCGGAATAGGGACACTGGCATGGTTGGATGGTTCATGGTATTCCCCACGTATTTCAGATCATTGCCTAAACTTGCACAACTAGCTGGTTGAGTTTTCTAGTGAAGTGAACGTGAAGTTCCCAGAAAATAAAGCCTCTTTATCTGCACATCCAAAATCATCAGTCTAGATCAAAAAGTAGATTTAAGTTGCATACACTAACAGATGTACTCTCTTATTCTTCCATTAGACTCTGAACATGCGAAATCAAGTCCCTGAAATGCCACTATATATTGAGTAAAGTAATACTCCCTGATCTTTATAAATAAGAAGAAATTCAAGGCGATACCTGTGAGTGACAGACAGCCAGCTTCTCTTCGAATATACCTCGATAAAGCCTGCACGTTGAGAAAGAATTGGTAAGTGATACCATATGCACTTTTGAACCTTGCAATAATATTCCTAAACTTAGTATTCGATCTTAATGAGCGATTGAATTTCCAGGTTATTACAAATTCATCTATAAGATATATGCAAGTGATTGCCAAAAATAATATGTTTCAGCCAAGTAATTCTCCAGAGTTATGATTGATAGTGCTTATATTTACCAGAGCTTATAATTGACAACAATCAGTGTGTGCGAGAGAGATGTACTTGCCTGGACTGGACGTATTGCTGTGTTATTTGGTACAGGAGATACACCATCATCAGAGAAGATATTCCTACCACATACAAGTGCAACTAATTAAGCAGTTAGCTTAGATTTCTCAAGCAAAATTACAGAGCCGATATCCCAATATATTACTATGAAGCTAACATGTAGTACCCAAAATTATCAATAAAATAATGCACCCTACACTATTGGGGGGTGCAACTCCCAACAATCTGCTAAATCTCACAATAGCAAATATACCAAATCACTTGTACTGGGAGTCAGAATATGAATGACCAGAGAACACAAAAGATAAGGACACATAAAATGACCCATCAAAGTTATTAGATCCATTCAACAAGAAATAGATTTTATCCAACATGAACTGCTATGTTAAATATAGTGTTAAATGTGATACTTCCAAATCACATTTTGCAATTCATCCTGCTTTGCATCAGGCAGCATGGCAGCATCATAAGCAACGATGTTTCCATAAAATATTTTTTCCAAGTCCTTCATCCATTTGGTCAGCAGTAAGTTGACCTGCAGTAACAAAAGAAATAGAGAAGTAAATTACTCACGTTCCTAGACTCTTTTCTCACTAAAGTACTAAGTTCTCCATATAAATTTCTGTAGAAATTACAAGTACATGAGTAAAACCAAAAAGTTTTCAAAGTCCCACTGCAGACAGATATCTGATACAACAAGTTGAATAAAACCAAGACCAGAGATCCTTTAAAAGTAGGTCAGGGAGCCTCAGAAGCACATTCCTATACTTTGTTGCTCATTCAATCTCTTCACAGAGATCCTGAGTATGAAGCAATCCTCTAGTCATAACAAGGAACATAATTATTCTAAATCTCAAAAATCAAGATTACCAGCAACTCTTTCCAATAGCAAAGAGCTTCCATGAGCTATATATATATATATATATATATATATATACGGATTTGCTAAGGTGCGCTCCGGA
>JAOXNR010054088.1:0-11775 GCA_028571225.1 Parsonsia alboflavescens | reverse complement strand
TCACATAATTGTAATTTTAATAATGCAATCATGTATTTATTAATGGTTCCTGGATCTTTTAGGAAGTTCTCTTCTCTAGTAAACTCTACTCTTATAGCTACAGCAGCTCTAGAGATGTAATTAGCTATATTATCATCTTCACCAACTATGTATCTTTTAGTTTTCTCTTCAATATTTTGCCAAAATCTAAGGATGCTATTGACTAGACTTCGTTCCAAGAATCCTTTAGTTATTTCAAAATCCATTTTATTAACAGATACAGCTATCCGTAAAGATGTTTCCCATTTATCTATTGCTTCTTTAGTGTTTTAACACAATCTAAGTCTAAGTAAATGCCAAATAGATTAATCGGTTCATTTTTAATATCTCCTAGAGGTGTTTTATTCATTATGGCTTGAACCCCTGCATAACCTCTCGTAGACTTATCAAAACTGGTCCGTCTTATAGTAGGTTGACCACCACTGGTACTAGGTATATCATTTATGTTAGGATTCCATTCAGTTTTCATCGCATAATTAGGCTTAATGTTTATAAAATTATCTTTTTGAAGTATTAAATCTCCAATCTGACTAATTAAATTATCTACTTCATAATTTTCATTTTCAGAATCTGAGGTTACCATTTTAAATTATTTCCACCATATCCTTCTGGTATTTTCATTTTTTCTAGGTGTCTTTTAATCTAATTTTTATCTCCTATCTTAATTTCTTCGAATTTCTTATCAGTGAGTAACTTATTAATATCCTGTAATTCTTTTAATATCTTTTCTCCAAAATAAATTATCGTTTTTTTGTACTTCTATTAAATCTTTTTCTATTTTTAAGGGACTGTCTTGCTCTTCTAGCTTTTGGTATTTATCCATTTAAATGACCTTCTTTGTAATGCTTAGCTAGTTTTTATGTTCCTTTATTAATTTAAGTTTAAGTTTTACTCCTAGAATGATAAGTTTCATCAATCTTTTCTTGAATTGAGATTGCTTCAGTAGGTAGGCTTAGAATAAGATAAACTGCTCTAAACTCCCAATATCTTTGTTCTTGTTTACAATCTTTTTTGCTTCTGTCTAGATTATTTATTTTAGCAAAAATCTTGTCACATTCTTCACAATCCTCTAGATTATCTATGAGGTTGAAATATCTATCAATATCTATTTCTGTATAATATTTTTCACTATTAATGTTATCAATATTGGAGTTATCTACCCCATCCGCTAAGAATGAGTGTTGTATATGCTCTGTAAAGAGAATCTCAAGGTCTGCATCCTGTACTGAGATATTTATCTCAACATTATTGGATACAAAGAAAAACTGATTTTGCCTAAGGGAACACCTTTATTGAAATATCAAGTTATGTTCAAAAAGCTTGAGAATGAGATAGAAAGAATAAAAAATAGATTAGAGGAATGTTTCTCAGAAAACCCACTCCAATTTTGGGAAAAGAATAAGATAGAAGCCAAGTTAGAAATGAAAGATAAAAAACAAGTACAGAGTTTTCTTGGAATGTTAAATTACGCTTCTGATTTTATTCAAAACTTAGTATGTCTAAGGAAACCCTTACAGGAAATACTCAAGAAAGATAAAGTATTTGAGTTTAATAGATATCTAGAGGATAGAGTAAAAGAGATAAAAGTAAAGTGTAAAGATTTGCCCAAACTACAGTTACCAAAAGATAGTGATAATTTGATATTAGAAACTGATGCTTCTGAACATGGATGGAGCGTAATTCTAAAAATAGACTCTCCACAAGAAGCAATATGTAGATATTGTTCTGGAACATTTTCAGACACACAATATCATATAAATGAAAAGGAACTCTTAGCTGTAGTAAAAAGTTGTCAAAAGCTTTATTATTTTTTACTGCCTAAGAGATTCAAATTAAGAACTGATAATACACAAGTTAAGGCATTTATTCAGAATAATTTACCCTCAAAACCTGAGTATAAGAGATATATTAGATGGTAGATGCTATTATCTGAATACTCATTTGATATTGAAATCATTAAATCTAACAAAAATGTTTTAACAGATTTTCTAACCAGAAATGGTAGAGCTCATGAAAAAGATCATCAATATGATTAATGAAATGGATGCTCAAATTCAGTCGATAAAGCATAACATTACTGAGATTAATGAGAATGCCCATTATCAAAGTGCTGAAGAAATTGAAAGCCTACTTAAGGCAGAATGCTCCATGATAATGGCCAAGATAGGTAACTATTCAGTTGCCAAAGAAGTTACCGATAATCTACTGAAAAAGATAGAACTAGAGAAAGTCGAGATTCTGGATACTGAAGAATGTTTAAAACCGGTAAGCAAGGATAAAGGTAAATCAGAAGATATTTCTCTTCGTCCACAAAGGACAAAGATTCCTTCCGATATTCCTATTAGAAATCTCAATATTGCGCCACAAGGCAAACACAATGAGATTATGAGAGAATTATTCTCTCTTAAAAATACAGAAAATAGCTACTTAGATTTTTCTGAGATTTATCCTAGAATAAATTTTTTGAGAGATTCTGACCTAAATGAAATATGAAATTGGTATAATTTTGCAGCTATTAACTCGATATTTATGACTTCTCCTAATTTCCCTGAGATCAGTGCACTACCCTTCTAGGTGAAAGAGGGAGTTAAAGATTGTTATATGCTTAACCTGACAATTACACCTCAAGATGTCTTGATTCTTAAATTCCTATCTATAGGCCTTGTTTTCTACAAAAATGAAGTATACAATTCTTATCATTTTATTCAATTGGGGAAAGTGGAGACTTTTGCAATCAAGGCACAGGATATGAAAAAAGATTTTGTCAAATACACAGATGAAGACGTTCATTATCGGAGAGCACTTGGAATTAGAATAGTACTCCAAGGCATGGAAAGCTATCTCAAGAGAAGTTTCCGTACATATGGAGGCATGAAAAGTCACTCTTCAATAATGATAGCACCAGCTAGACCAACACCGCCATCAGCGGACAAATACCTTAAAATGAAGATAAGAATGCTCGAGAAAGGACAAATCAAATCTAGCCCTACAGCACAGAAGAAAATTTGCCAGCTAAATCAACACATTGGAAACATGTGTCCTGCATGTCAGAGCAATAAAGAAAATGATAAGATGGAATGCGTACAAGTACAAGCGACGAATGAGATTTTGACAAAAAGCCGGAAAACGACAGAAAATTTTCTGGCAGCAACAAGAAGATTCAGCCAAGCTTTAATGAAGTCCTGACTTTTTACAAGCTAAGATTAGAGTCTACAAAAGATATTAACAGCTCTAAGCAGCCAAAAAATAAATGGAGGCTGCCAACTCCACAAAATGACAGCCACCTCACCAAGTTTCAGCCAAAGAAGATAACATCAAAGTTAATGTAATGTACTTATTTCAGCTGAATATTAGTATAAATAAGGGGGTTTGGAGAGCTGAAGGCACGAGAAAAAGATGGGGAAAAAATCAGAAGAGATAGAGAGAGAGAGAAAACCGAGAGAGAAAGGAAGAAAAATTCAACCTATGTATTAGTTAGTTTTGTGAAGATTTCCATCTTTTGTATGTTGTAAAACCTTACTACTTTTGTAAGTTTTCAAGCATGAGTGAATAAAATCATTTCCTTTTCAATTCCTATAGAAAGATTATTGTTCATTGTTCTTAAACTTTTGTCAGTTTATATACAAAAGTTCCCATATACTCTATACCCAAGTCCCCTTACACCTAAAGGTAGAAAACGAATTTAGGCTGTGCTAGGTTATTCTGAAAGGACGGTAGGAAAGTTACCTGGTTTAAGATTGGTGTTGAAACGCACGTTAAAAGTTCTACCGGATACTCGGAGTAATTCTAGTCAAAACAGAAGCAAAGGTACAGAAGCATAGTGGACGTTTTCCTTATAAATTGAAATGATTTTATGATCTTTGAATAATATGATTTCTATACTTTGGGAATGAATATGAAACCTGAAAGAGATTACTCAGATTTACCACTTGATATTCTAGAGCTAATTGCATCTAAACTGTTTATTGTTGATAGACAGAATCTACAAGAAACATATACCAACTATGATTTTGCTGTTAGAAATTCTTATAGACATACTAATTACTATTATAAAGAATATCTTCACTGTAGATTAGATAGATATATTAGAGACTTTGTATATCTTTTTAATCTTATTCTACGATAATATAACGACTATTATTGTTTTCAGATACTGTTGTCTTCCTGTATACCATTTACAAAAAAAAAAAAAGAGAAGAAAGATAAGAATTTAAAATGAATGGAAAAAGAACACTTGAAACCCGAACAACATTTTTCTAAACTACCTCCAGATATTTTGGAATTGGTAATCGATAAATTATTTGTCATTGATAAACAATCTTTTCAGCTTGTATGCCATAGTTGGGATAACACTATAAAATCATATAAATTGCATCAGACATCTTACTACAAATATTTGCAAAAAATATAAAGAACATATTAAGAAAGAAAATAGAGATTTTATATCCTTTCGATATAAAATTTTAAATTTAAATACATATGAGTTTTGAACAAGATAGAGATTTTGCTAAATTACCAAACGATATATTGGAAACCATTGCTTCTATATTAATCCGAGATGATATAAAACATTTTAGCTTGGTATGTCATGATTGGAATATAGCAGCCAGAACTTATAACGGGCATAGATATTATTACAAAATGAAATTTAATCATGGAAGATATGATCAGTACTACTACTATGATAAGAACACAAACTATAACTTTTTGATTTGCGAAATTAACAAATGATAATAGACATAGATATAATGGTAATAAATGATCATGTTACACATTTGATTATCAAACAAGATAATATGATAAGGAATGTTATGATTTTGAATCCAAAATTATATATTTATATATATAAAAAAAAAAATAAAAGCTTAATATAAACCACCTGATTAATTTAAAATTTTCTAATCCCAAATGCCCACCCCTAATTACATATAACTTGTTGAAAATCCTATTCTATAAAGCTTGCATGGCGCAAATCATAGATTCGATTCGATCTTTCTACGAACTTTAACTTTAATAAGTGAATGAGTCTTTGACTCTATCTTTCTATAAACTCTAACTTTAATACGTGCATAAATCTGATTTAGACACCGTTTGAAAAAAAAAAAAAAAAAACAAGTTTGGTAGTCAAGAATTTGAATATCGTCCTTGACAATCAAAACTCAAGACAGAAACAATAAAAGAGCATGCAAGAAAGGAATTCAGAACTTTACAACGTGGATCAAGAAAGAGCTGGAAAACTGCACCACCTTCAATACTCATATAACTTGTTTCATTCAGTTTTTAGAATGATTTCTAGAATTGAAAAGCAAAAACAACTGTCCGACAGAAAATGCCAATTTAATCTTCAAATATAGGATTCAACTAACATTAATGGTTCTTTTCATTCACCATCCAACATTGATTTTCACAGTTTTTCATCCGAACCAGAAGACTCTGCCGGAACCGAACCCAGTCGATGACGGAACTCATCCACACTCTCGACGGTGAACCAGTCTTCCTTCATCTACAATCCCATCAAATGAATACATATTTACTTAATATAAATCCGAAAGTATTTGCAGAATTTCACTAAACTCAAAAGCTTACAAAATAAGGGTAACCATCAGAAATACTAAAGCATTCGGGTGCATTCTCCAGAAACAATTTGGCATAAAAGAGAACATAACATCCGCATTCTTCCCCATTCGTCTGCTGTGGAACCTGTGAATCAAACTCTTTTCTCTAGTTAGTTTACAAGTTTAAGTAGGTGAAAGGAAAAACCACGATTCAAATGATTCTTGCCTTTGGAACCAAAAGAGGAATTTTTTTCATTGATTCTCCGTTGCCTGGCCTCTCCTCCGTATGGTATATGTCAAACACAAACCTATGCACAAGCAAGTGTAACATTACTAGAAAAGATAGAGTATATATACCTATTCCCAAACTGATTAGGAACACGACGGGATTGATTCTAAAGCATACTTTCTTATCTCAGGTTCAAGCCTCTGATCTGCCGATTGCAATGAGTCCAACAAAACCATGCAGGGAGTCATAGATTTTGATTCTTTGCCAAAGTGACACAAGATCAAGAGACTCCAATGAGACCTATAAATTTGAACAGTAGCAAAGATCATCAGACAAAAATCATGCAATCAGGTCATCTCTTTCTTCCAAAGATAATACATACCATATAACGATTGGAACAAGAACGTATTTTTTAGAGAATATGTCCTTCCTCTTAATCCAATTCAAGACCTTTTCTCTATAACCATTTGTATACAGGTTAAACCACAAGGAATCCAAATACGCAAATGAGCTTCTCTTCTCTTCAGAAATCCCGTTCCAAATGTTGCTGCAAAATCCAATAATAATAGATGACGGTGACAGGGTAAAACAAAGATTTTAGTAAAGATCTTGGATGCATAGAGCGTACTCAAAGTAGAGCTGAAATGTCTCGGTGTTTAGCATCCCCTGGGTGATTGAATTCTTATTTTGCCCTTGTCGTGGGTGTTTAACACAACTTTCAGCATCTCTTGAATCTTCTTCGGTCTTCCTTTTCTTAGTTGCACGTTGGTGGGAATTGCTGCCACGTAAGGATCCCGTTCGTCGCCCACCCACACCCAGTGGCACATTATCTTCAGAATCGGCTTTGCATTTCCTTTCCCTAGTTGCACGTCCACCTGGATTGCGAATGGGTTCACTGGGAACCTTCTGCATTCCACCTTCCTCTAGATCCCCTGATACAAAAAATTTCACCACTCAAATTACTTCTATTTCCTTGAGAATATACAGTATAAAACCAGAAAACTGAATGAAAAGGTATCAAGTTAGAACAAATGTCATTATGCATGAACCCCAAAATTCCCAGATAAGCGCAGCACTCCAATTATTGATCTTAATCTATGTAATTGTTTTTCTTTTTATTTTCTTTGCATAGAAATTTTTATAACAACTGAAAAGGCATTTTCTTTGCTACACGCATTATCAAGAAGCCCGGTGTGGCCCACATCATTCTTGTCTTTCTTTTAGATTTTATTTCTGTCGTGAAATAAATATGCAAGCACACTATAAGCAATGACAGTCTTCGAAAGCAAGACCAACAATCATTGAAGAATAAGGAACCCAGCAAATAGTCCGGTGCAGAAACCAAATTCATGTTGAAGGAATTCAGAGGATTCATCAAACCAGGCTAATGAACGCACCTGAATCTACAACTTTTGTCATTTCTCTGAGAGAGCAATTTAATGTACAAAAGGCCCTAGAATTGATGATGGATTCACCAAATTAATAAACTCAATAACCATGTTTCAAAATTTTCATTCTGGTAAAGAGAAAGTTCAATAATGATCCATATAATGATAATCACACAGAGTAGTTCAAGGGTTTATATGGTAAATGTTTATTTATTAAACATGTACACAGAAAACATTACGAATGAGTTGCTCTATCGGCCACATTTTTTAATATATCAAATAAAAGGGTGCACCCAACCCTAAAAACAAAGGGAAAGAAAATCGAACTGCTTCATGTACCAAGAATAGAAACATCTAATTGCTATTCATCAGTGAAGAAAAAAGAACTACAATTCTCGAAAGAAAAAGAAGCTGTGGGCTGAGCACCAAGACGAATCGTAGATCATATCACTAAATTACACAATCTCAAAAATAAAAAAGAATTTTCTCTTCATATGCTGCATAACAATTATCACTCATTCTTCAGTGTTAATGTGAATTAATTCATAGCTGCTGTGCATTATCTAGGTTTGCCATTGCTCACACCTTTAACATCCTTGAGCACATAGCCTATTAGAATTCTATGCCAATTTCAACTCTTTTTGTAACATCATAATGTTCTTTACTTTCCATTTTCTCCTATTCCTTGTGCAGAAGTTTAAATCAACACCTAAGTAGTGCATATCAAGTATATTATGCTCACAAACTAAAGATTTTTAGTTGGTAATGGAAGTTAATAAGTTAATAACATTATCCCAAGTTCTAAATCCTAATTAATATTTTAATTTTTTTCCAACAGAGAAGCCTCTCCTTAACCTGTGTCTGAGCCACTCGAGAAAACAATAAAACCTGTCAGGGTAATTCTCTCTAAGTAAATTTACACTTAACATCAGACACGGGAAAATTTCAGAAAGAAAATTTTTCCAAAATGTATTTAAGCATTTCGGGGAGCAAAATGAACTCTATATTGAACCATACACGGGAAGAAACAAATAGTCAAAGCAAGGGTACGGCAATTACTCCCTTTTCCAGTCATAAATCAGTACATCATGAGAGATGAACCTCTACTCTGGCACTCAAAGCATTAGAGAATTGTCAAGCCAAGCCAAAAGAGCATTTAAGAGATTTCTGTTTGCAAAGGATACAAACTAATAGTCGGTGACCAAAGGGTTAAAGAAGTTTCATTCCTTCTTATTTATTCCTTAAGTTGATGTGGATCAAACAACCACCTGTGACGAGTTCTGGCCAACATTATATACTTCTCATGGCAAGGGAAAGAATGGGCACACTTAATATAAAACAGGACTAAATCATAAGAATCAACAACTATGCCCATAAAAGAATGAAGTAAGGAAATTTCCATTATATAATTAATAAATATAGCAAGATGATTAATGAATTCTTTTGCCTCTGAACATTTAATTACTTCAGTCATGTAAATTATCTAAAGGGTTATGATAGAAGGATTTATTTCCACAATTCCACCGGACGGGGACAGAAAACGACTAGGTTTCTAAATTTTGAACCATCAACCAACACCACTGAGAGGGGGGCAGGAAACTACTAAGTTTCTAAATTTTGAATCACCAATCAACACCATCGGAAGGGAGGCAGGAGACTACTAGGTTTCTAAATTTTGGACCCCCGTCCAACACCACCACCAACCGCCAAATAGAAAGCACTCCTATACTAAAAAGCCCTAAACATGAACAACTCCATAAAGCTATGCTATTATCAAAAAACATCTATCTTTTCAAATTAGTCCAAGCGGGTGATTTACCCCTTTCCAATTTCAACACTCAATATTTTACGGTATTGAAGGAGTTTACAAAAATTCGGCAAACAGAAGATAAAGCTTCATTACCAGAAGAAGAGCACAACACAACACAATAGGAGTTCCTGCGCTTGGCTTTACTATTTCATTACAACACCCTAGGAGTTCTTGCTCTTTGCTTTACTATTCCGTTACGAAAGATATACACCCGTTATTATCCTATTTTTGTTTTCAAGTAAACTTTCATTCATTACTTGACTTTTTGATTAAGAGGCTCCTTTTGTGGCATATGTGCGGTAACCGAAGGTCTGCTGATGTGGATTTTGATATATTGGAGACCTTTAAGACTATTTATCAAATGTAAAAATAGGTGAAGAATAAAAGTTATGACAATTAAAAAAAAATCTGAAAGTTTTAACATTACAAACTTTTCTTTCTACTTTCATTGAAAATCAATGACATTTATAAATTTATATTTTTCTTCATTATAGTTATTACACATAAGTATCTTCTATGATTATTTCTTACCAAATATGCTAACAATTACATATTAGGGATAAAAGAAATACGTCCAGAGTCTCTTTGAAAAACAAGGTTAATCAATTGGATTTGATTGTTCACGTGTGAATAATTGCTTGAAAATAATCTAAAGTAACTGTCTAGAAGATTAAGAAATTCAAGACCTACAACAAATAAGGTAGACCCTAGCGCTTAGGTTTATGCATTACCTACATTGTTCATTGAATCTTACTCATTAGAAAGATATTATTATAATTATAGTTTCATAAATGTTGTGACTTGCCTATTATATTGAGTACATCATACCAATACCTATATGTCAAGAAAAAAGGACAATAGCAACCCTTTTTCTTTATCCAAAAAAATGGGGCTCATTGTGGAGAATTGCACTCTTCTCAAACAAGAAATTCTTCAACTACTATCTCTTCTTTGTACACAATTTGCATTAACAATGTGTTATCTTATTTGTTTATGATGCAGGATATTATTCCTTGTGCTATTAATAATTTGTTGTCGTATTTCTATTAATTCATAAGATCGCATTGAATTCAATAGAACACATTAAATAGTAAAGAAAGATATTCCTAGTGCCTATTTTCCTCATCGTGTAAGAAGACAATGATAAAATGAGTTACAACATCATATTGGGTTATCCCGATGCCATATTTTAGTACTTTACTATTTAAATAAAATTCACTTTTAGAGCATTACCCTATAGGTTTGATATTCGGGAACATCTCAGAGTTTCTGTATTCATTTTCATCTCTGTCATATGATAAATCCCTTTCCTTCTTTCATGTTTTCTCTTTCTCAGTCAGGAAGATGTCTAAAAACATACCAAAGCATATCAAACTGGAAATAAATTTATCTTTGAACTAAATCAAGTGAAAATTAGTTCAAATGTACAAATTTACTCCGACCCTTTTCAATGTCTAAGAAACTCCAAACTCCAAACATGGATTTAGTCCATGTATGCAATAGCATTGCATCTACAAAGATGGGAGGGGGAAATGAGAACATACTATAAAATGAAATAATCCTGTATACTAGAGATTCTAAAAAATATGTTAGCAATAAGCAGGTTTCTATACATAACAAATATGGCCAAACTAATTTTGTATCCAAAGTTATTCAAAAATTATATAATTTTGAAAAGATTATACATCACCTCTTTTTTGTCAAAATTTCTTTCTTTCTTTTAATCATTCATGGGACAGGGGGAGGATAGGGAAAAATCATAGTCAAATTGAAGAAATTAGAAACATTCTTGATAATACAACTAAAATAAGTTATGCATTCCAATATGCTTGTAGAGAGAATATAACCAAAACTTCAGAAATAAATTCATCATCTGAAAATGTTAAAAAAGTAACACAGGTACATTATTCGAGAAATAAGGATATAATGTAGTCTAAAGCCTCATCCTTGTCAACTTTACAACCAAATTAAGAGCTTGTAAAACTCTGAAGCTGGATGCTACTTGAATAATCCGGTAGGACAATGTTTTCAAGCAAATGGATTACAAAAATGAAAGTAAAACTGAAAATGGACATCAAGATGTTAACTTTATTTCAAGAAATTAAGGGGGAAAGAAAGGAACATAGAGATAAGAAGACATAGGATTAACTCATAATTTTCAAAATTTTATAAACAAAAATTACAAGAAAAAAAATACAAAATAGAACAAGATATTGTTTTTTAACCAGAAGAAGAAGTGGGAAGATTAACATCAAAGATGTCAAGAAAAGCAAATGTAGTGGCGGGTTTGGACTTCTTCTTCTTCTATAATATGTAAAAATCACTATGAGTCTGTGTTAAGACTCCATTCCAATATTGTTTTTCTTTGATTTTCCATTGGATTTTAGTACGTTCAGAGAATCAATGCATCAAAGGTAGTGTTAGTGAGAAAAATCCTCAAGACTTCCTAAAATATTTTCATATTTGTTTTGCGAACTCCTCTTTCCTTAAACCCTTTTTTTTTTTTTCCTTCAATGGCTTCAAGGATTAAAAAAACATTAATAGAAAATTAAAGAATTTTATTTTATACAATTTTAAATTTATTTCTTGTCATTTATAAAAATTCAAAAGAACAAATTTCATTTTTTCAATTTCATCGTTACCTTTATTATTACCTTTTTTTTTTTTTGTTTTTCAATTTCAATAAATTCGTCTAAATCAACGAAAAATTATGTCTTTGACTTGATCGATACTTGACAGAAATAAGAATATATA
>JAOXNR010054087.1:0-13106 GCA_028571225.1 Parsonsia alboflavescens | reverse complement strand
TCCATGATCCAATGAATAATTATTGGGCCTTTAATTAAATAAAAAGATTGTTGGGCTGTTGGGCTCTTGGCCCATAGAAAACCCTATTTCTATTTTTATTTAAAGGATTATTTTTTAATCCTGTTATAACTTTGATATAGAGAAAGAAATAACGATCTTACAAAAACCCCAGAAGAAGAGAACAGACGTGATTTTTCTCTATGCAGAAAAATCACAGACTTCTATTTTTCTTCCATTCCACTCATAGAGATCCTCCGATTTTCTATTTTCCTTTCTGTTCACCCAGATAGATAGGGAATAGATTAGAAGATCTTTTGCATAGTAGATCAAGGAGTCCAGATCCATTCCGCAGGATAGATCTCTGCGAAATTCGTCAATCCAGGTATCGTTCTCTAACTCCTTATGTGAGAAAAATTTTTTTTTAAAATCCTGGGACTCCGGATCCGTTTCCTAGTGGATTCGGGATCCGGTTCCCTTCAATTGCAAGGTTGGAAATTGAATGAACAAAGCTGAAACTTTCAACAAATGTGTTCAGACTATGCTAGATTTTACAACTTTGTTTGAAACACAACATTCAATGGAGGCTGAACCAAGGAAAGAGCTCAACTTGTGGATGATGGAGGACATCAAGGAGGAGTGATTAAGCAAGAAATCAAGCCATTTGAAGCCTTGGAAGTGTGGCTACACGAGCTGGACAGATTGGTGAAAACTGCCAGAAATTTTCGGTTTTGGTCCTCTGTTTTACAGCCTTAGTTACCTTGACTTTAGTTGGACTTTTCCACTTATTGTTAGCAGCTATCTTTATGTTCTAAGCTAGCTTAAGAGGCGTAATTAAGTCCCTAATCATATTTGGGGCTGAGCCTATAAATAGTCCATCATTTGTATTGCATTACAACAATTAACTTGACAAACACTTCTCAGAAATTTGATTGAATTCCAAATGAATTCAAATGGTTCCTTGACCGAGAGTTCACTAAGGTGCTTCTAGGGTTTTTAGTAAAAATTTAGGGTTTATCAATACTTGGCTAGGGTAATCATGGTCATTAGTCACTAACTTGAATCTCTTGTTGAACTCTTGGGCAAAATTTCAGATTATGAGTGACATTGGGTTTGGAAAGATGGATGTTGAAATTCCGGCCATAACTCAAAGAATCACATCATTTTCTATTCTAGAATCCGCTTAACATACTAGTGTATACCATATACCAAGGTCACTACTTTGACCACGTTTTTTGCCATGGTAACTTGGTAATCAATCACAAATCAAATACAAAGCTTAATCTATGCACTGAGAGCTTTAATTTGATATATTACACGAGTTAAAAGGATTAATAACGAGAGACAAATCTCATCCAAAAGATAACACAAGCAAACACACAACGTTAGCACTGTTCATCACACATCCCACATCGAACTTTCAATGACTACCCGCATAGTCACTTATGTGATTTTCTTGTAGGTTGAAGGGTTAATTTCACACACAAAAATCAAACCAACATAGTATAAAAGAAAGGACACATCAAAGGTATGTTTTGGGAGATTATGAAGAAATTTGTGGATTAAACTACAACAACAAACCTATTGATTTGTTAAGACAACTCAATTCCTCACCCAAAGTGATTGAGAGCCAAGAGAAATGACTAGAACTCCAGTTCTAAGACACTCTCAAAGATCAAGATGATCTTGGTGTGCAAAGTTTCCAACAAGTTTTTCTGTTTTGTCTAAAGATTGAATTCTAAATGGTTGAAACAAAGCCTCTATGTACCTGCTAAAACCCTAACTAAACTTAACCAAAAGGCTGGGTGAAAGGTTGAGAAAAATACAAGAGAAAGGCTGAAAATTTGGGATGTTGTGATTTTCATGTAGGTTGAAGGGTTAATTTCACGCACAACAATTAAACCAAATCAGTATAAAAGAAAGGACTCATCAGATGTAAGTTTTGGGAGATTAGGAAGACCTTTGTAGATTAAACTACAACAACCAACCTCTTGATTTGTTAAGACAAGTCAATACCTCACCCAAAGTGATTGAGAGCCCAGGAGATGTGACTAGAACCCTATTTCTAAGACACTCTCAAAGATCAAAATGATCTTGGTGTGGAAAGTTTCCAACAGGTTTTTCGGTTTTGACTAAAGATTGAATTCTAAATGGCTGAAAGAAAGCCTCTATATACTTGCTAATACCCTAACTAAACTTAACAAAAAGGCTGGCTGAAAGGCTGAGAAAAATACAAGAGCAAGGCTGGAAATTCGGGATGATGTGATTTTCTTGTAGGTTGAAGGGTTAATGTCGCACACAACAATCAAACCAAATGAGTATAAAAAAAAGGACTCATCAAAGGTAAGTTTTGGGACATTAGGAAGAAATTTTAGATTAAACTACAACAACCAACCTTTTGATTTGTCTTAACAAATCAAAAGGTTGGTTGTTGTAGTTTAATCTATAAGGGTCTTATACCTCACCCAAAGTGATTGAGAGCCCAAGAGAAATGAGTAGAACCCCAGTTCTAAGACACTTTCAAAGATCAAGATGATCTTGGTGTGGAAAGTTTCCAATAAGTTTTTCGGTTTTGACTAAAGATTGAATTCTAAATGGCTGAAAGAAAGCCTCTATTTACTTGCTAATACCCTAACTAAACTTAACAAAAAGTCTGAGAAAAATACAAGGGAAGGCTGAAAATTCGGGATGATGTGATTTTCTTTGAGTTGAAGGGTTAATTTCACACACAACAATGAAACCAAATCAGTATAAAAGAAAGGACTCATCAAAGGTAAGTTTTGGGAGATTAGGAAGACCTTTGTAGATTAAAGTACAACAACCAACCTCTTGAGTTGTTAAGACAACTCAATGCCTCACCCAAAGTGATTCACAGCCAAGAGAAATGACTCGAACCCTAGTTCTAAGACACTCAAAAAGATCAAAATGATCTTGGTGTGGAAAGTTTCCAACAAGTTTTGAATTCTATATGGCTGAAACAAAGCCTCTATATACTTGCTGAAACCCTAACTAAACTTAACAAAAAGGCTGGGTGAAAGTCTGAGAAAAATATAAGAGAAAGGCTGAAAATTCGGGATGATGTGATTTTCTTGTAGGTTGAGGGGTTAATTTCACACACAATAATCAAACCAAATTAGTATAAAAGAAAAGACTTGTCAAACGTAAGTTTTGGGATATTAGGACAACCGTTGTAGATTAAACTACAACAACCAACCTCTTGATTTGTTAAGACAACTCAATACCTCACCAAAGTGATTGAGAGCCCAAAACGCAGAGTTTTGGAAACATCGTACACTGTTCATGGGTGGGGTTACTTTAGCATCCAATGTATTGTCGCTGTTTGGCGCCGGATTCTGGATCGGATGCAACGTCAGATTTCTTCTAGATTGCTCACCAATTTGTCTTCAGTTAATCTAGTGAAGGATGGGATGGATAAGTGGCCGGATTGCCTTAGTTTTTCCAGCAAAATTCTTCTCCTTTGGCAATTTGTTCATGCTTTGTCTTGGCTTCAAATTGGCCTTCATCTTCATGCTAACTTCATGAAACATGGCTTCATCTTCTAGTTGCCCTCCCTTGAAATGACCAAGCATCACATAGCTTCAGTTCTTCCGGTTCATCTCCATGTTTAATCCTCCGGAGCATGGCTTTGGATTCAAATCGTTCTTCCTTGTTTTGAGTGGATATCATCAAGGCCTTCATCATTCTTCTCACAATAGGATACTTGTATTTGAAATGCAAGTCTTTGTTTATAGAGTCATTGAGTTGAGTCCTTGGATATCCATCATTCCCAATCACTTCAAAAGGATTCGTCCTCGAATCTTCAAAGTCCTACATAGAGAGAGAATGATCACTAACATTGATTGAAGAATTTAAGGAATACTTACCCAAGACCTTTAAGTTAGCCTTCTTGAAACTTATAGGTTGATAATTCCTTACTAAAC
Source organism: Parsonsia alboflavescens (assembly GCA_028571225.1). Classification (NCBI taxonomy): domain Eukaryota; kingdom Viridiplantae; phylum Streptophyta; class Magnoliopsida; order Gentianales; family Apocynaceae; genus Parsonsia; species Parsonsia alboflavescens. The sequence goes on along the minus strand of JAOXNR010054087.1, from coordinate 9,168 downwards.
CCTTCTTTGGAGGTGGTGGTTTCTCCTTGTTGGATTTGTATTCCTTCTCTCTTTCAAGGAGCTCATTAAAAGAAATAACATAGACAAGGAATACTAGCCATTTAAAACGACGAAGAAACCAATTTCTATCATTTAAAGCATATGACAATAAGGCATCAAATCCCATAAGGCATATGACAAGGAATACGAACTCATTTCAACAACCATGAAATAAAGTTTTATCAATTAAGCACAAGACAAAAGAAACAGCACAAGACAAAATTTCCATTGGTCTATGACCCCATAAACCATGAAATAAAGGTTCTCTAAATCTTGCATTCAAGCTCAATGAACTTAAGAAACAATCCCTTGGCATAGCATGTATATGTCCTCCATCAAAAGTATTAAACATATTTGAAAAAAGATCAAGAAAATACCCTTCACATATGCTACAAGTCATTAATTCATCAAGATGGACATCATTATGCTCTTTCCAAAACAGGGGATTTTTTTTTTTTTTTAAATACTCCCAAAATCCTATCATTTCTCTATCCTTGGAGCAAAGCTCAAATCGTAACATCTTGTAGTTCCACCAAGCATGCCAAATAGAGATTAAGCATATAGCAAATTCATTGATTTCTTCCTCACAAAGTTCAACTTCATTGAAATCAACTTCTCAACGTAAAAAATCTTTTAACAAGATATGAACAAGAAAGCTCCAACAATTATAGGCTTCTTTTTCATATGTAGTCCTAACACATGCTTTCTAAATAAGAATTCCAAGATTCGAGGACTAACATATCTCACAAATTCAACTTCATGATTTTCAAGATTCAACAACTTAAAGAAATTATGCTTAGAACAATCAAGAATGCATAAGATACCTATTCTAAGCATATTACCATGAACATCATAAGAATTGAATCTAAGAATCTCAAGAAATTAGAGTTTGGAAGAGTATGGTTAACCAATTCAATACAAGAGTATTTCACTTGGAATCCAAAGAAATTGTCAATTAGGCATTTTACAAGCACCTAGAGGGCAATGAAAATGTGAACCACTTTATCAATGAATTCTACTAACCCAATTCCCTTGATTTCAAAGTTGATAGAAAATAGGCAATGTAATCACAATGGAACCCAAATTCAACTTCGACCCAATCAATTTCAATAAGCTTAGGCAAAAAATCTCTCAATTTCATTTTTTTTTCCAAGTCACAACCGAAAATTTCCTCTGTTTTTTTTTGTGTTTTTGTTTTTTTTGTCTTTCAAGAACAATGTTCTTCTTCTTTTCATTTCTTTTTGAACAACACTTAACAAATACGAAGGTTCACAAGAAACACTAGGATAGATGTAAAGGAACAAGAACAAACACATATAAGATCATGGGATTTTCAAAAAAGAAAAATATGATCTTTAACACTTAAACAAAGAAAGAAAGTAAGATAGTCAAACCTTTCATGATAACCCTAGCTCTGATACCAAAAGATGATGTGATTTTCTTATAAGTTGATGTGTTAATTTCACACACAACAATGAAACCAAATCAGTACAAAAGAAAGGACTCATCAAAGGTAAGTTTTGGGAGATTTGGAATACCTTTGTAGATTTAACTACAACAACCAACCTCCTGATTTGTTAAGATAACTCAATACCTCACCCAAAGTGATTGAGAGCCCAAGAGAAAAGACTAGAACCCTAGTTCTAAGACACTCTCGAAGATCAAAATGATCTTGGAATGGAAAGTTTCCAACAAGTTTTTCTGTTTTTTCTGAAGATTTAATTCTAAATGGTTGAAAGAAAGCCTCTATATACTTGCTAAAACCCTAACTAAACTTAACCAAAAAGCTGGGTGAAAGGCTGAGAAAAATACAAGAGAAAGACTGAAAATTTGGGCCCAAAACGTAGACTTTTGGAAAAATCGTTCACGGTTCATGGCCGGGGTTGCTGTAACCACCCACAACTCTAACTACTTTCATTGTGTAGATCCCAAGTCAAGCTTCAACCCACACCGAGCGTGCCCGCGCCGAAGCCAACTAAACCGAACAAACATACTAACAACATCATTTGGTGCACTTCTTAAAACAAAAAATAAACATGCAAACAAGATCAGTACTAGCTACATCAAAGAATATAATGGGACAAGAGAAGGATAAAAATCCCCGAGTGAACATTAATGAACACATCTGATGGGGCCAATACCACACTGCCCAGGTATGCGGCTCAGGATTTTATTAACCCCATTGATGCATTGGTTGGCTATCTCTAATGACCATACACTTAAACGCAGTTCTCGAACCCATAGAAATCTACAACCGGGAAGAATACTTATTGCAACAGGTTGGCGGAAAACATGTCTAGAGGAGTTAGACCACAAGTCGTAGCTGTTTTTGAGGTAGGCAAGATGAAGCTGACAATTGAACATTATGAAGCTTTCCAGCTCTTCTTACAGTAGAACAACTATATCCAGGTAAATCAGGTAGTCGAATCATCGAACCCAAATGGAGATCAGGACCTGGATAATAAAGCAATGCAATCCAGGAGACAGGAATGTCGCAGACAAGAAGTCCCAAGAGTTCACAACCCTCAGACAGCAACCCCACAGAGGAAATAACCAACTGCAATGAAATGGATCCCTCTGGAGTTGTAAACAAAGTTATACAAACTGGAATAGACGGTAGACGGAGTAGAAGCTGAAATGCCTGAGTTTTGGCCAACCACGGTGTCACAAATCCAAAACTCCAGGCCTCGGACCATAGAACTTAGACATGGAAAGATCCCAATGGACTTTCGGCTACCAACCATTGACAAGTATAATGGTACTACAGATTCGATTCAACACTTGTCAATTTTCAATACAAACCTGGCATTCTATGATCCGAATGAATTTTGTGCAGTGTCTTGTCCACTACACTCTCCGAGAGAGCCTTCAAATGGTATATGGCATTGCCACCTGCTTCTATCTCCACCTTCAATTAGTTGGGCGATGTATTCCTTAACCAATTCGCTACAAGTAGCCAGCATTCAATGCAACAAGCCCACCTCTTGAACATGCCACAAAAAAAAGAGGAGACACTCAACGAATATTAGACTCGGTTCAACCAAGAAGGGTTGAAAGTTAAGGATTTCTTGGAGCTAATTTATGTGTAGGCACTCTACCACGGGCTAAAACCAAGGGGACATTCCGAAAGGCTCACTGCTATCCCACCGAAAAACAAGTAAAGATCTTCTACAGAGAGTTGGAACTTGGATTCAAGTGGAAGATTCAAAAAGGCACAAAAGGACAATTTGGCAGGCTAAGATCGGAGAACAGCCGAAACCAAATTTCGATGACCGAAACAACAAGAAGCAGAAATTTGGTCAGCATGAGTTCCAAGGCAGCCGAAATTTTGGAAGCGAGCTGAGACATGTAGCCAAACCTCAAGCAGTTCCAGCTACACCCAATGCCATGCCGATGCAAGATGCAACCAAAGCATTAGGAAAGCAAATTCAAGGCAACCCTTCTTATCACATCCAGTCCAAAGGAACGCCACATGCAATGTAGGGAAGAGGACGACAAACACTCCAATTACACCCCACTCAACACCCCCATGAGAGACCATTTTGCAGAAGATACAAAATTCGGGCATCTTGACACCTCCGAAGCCTATGAATACCCTTGTGGAGAAGCAGGATCAGGATTGCTATTGTAATTTCCATCGGGATGTGGGACATGACACTAAGCACTACGACCAACTGAAGTGGGGAATTGAGAATGCGATGCAATGAGATTTACTCACTCAGTGTCAGTTCGATGCAGGTTGTCCAAAGTAGCACAAGGCAGCAACAAGCTGCACCAGGACTCATAGAAATGATATTTGTGGTCAATTTAGATTGCCTGGAACCACCATGGAAAAGAATGAAGATCACTTCGATTGCAGTAGTGAATGATAACACACCGCTGGTGGTGTCAATGATGATTGCGGACTACTTGGCGAAAAGAATTCTCATCGATACAAGAAGCTCAACCAATGTCCTGTATTATGAAGCATTTCAGAAGATGGACCTCAAGGATGAGCTGATCAGGTCAAATCGCATTCCATTGGTTGGGTTTTCTGGAGACACCACATATGCATTGGGAACCTCATATAGGGATGACCAAGGTTGAACATGATGAGAGCACAAGTTAAAAATTATCAAAATATGGTCATCATCCCATATGAAGGAATGCAATTCATCCTGAAAGGAGACATCAAAGTTGCACACACGAGTTACAAGGTGGCGATCTCCAAAGCGAAGCCGAAACAAAAAAACAAGGAAAAGGAGGTTGTGAAGGTTGTGGATCTAGAGGAGAACCGGATTGAGCCAGCAACAGAGCTTGAAGAGTACCAAATACATGCAGCTCATCCCGATCGAAAGGTGACTATCAACAAGGCTTTATGTATTCGGATAAAGCATGAACTTCTGAACCTTCTGACCATGTTCCAGAATGTCTTTGCATGGACCACCAAAGACACGAGGATGATTCCAAGAGAATTTGTTGAACATTGGCTGGGAATCCACGAAAGTTGCAATCCAGTACGACAAGCTAAGATATTTTACACTCCGAAAAAAGAAGGAAGCCATAAAGGCAGAGATTGCTGAGCTGCTTTCAACTGCAATTGTAAGGAGAGTATAATTCCCGACATGGCTATCCAACCGGGTTGTCATCTGAAGCCGGTTCATTCATGGAGAATCTGCATCGACATCACTTTACTCAACACGGTGATTTCAAAGAAACCATTTCTAATTCCTCGAATCGACCAACTAGTGGATGCAACGGCAGGATTCTTGTACCTCTGTTTCCTGGACGCTTACAGAGCTTATCATCAAATCCAGATGGCAAATGAAGATGAAGAGAAAACTTCCTTCATAACACCACATGGTTTGTTTTGTTACAGGAGAATGCCATTTGGGTGGAAAAATGTCGGTGCGGATTTTCAGGACATGATCAACAGGATGTTCTCTCAATAGATGGCCGCAACATGGAATCTTACATAGACATTTTAATTGTAAAATCTGCAACCCAGCAACACTTTTTTGTCGATCTGGAAGAAAGTTTCAAAACATTGGCAAAGTATGGGCTAAAGCTAAACCCCCGAAAGTGCTCATTTGGGGTAAAAACAGGGAAATTTCTATTGTATATGGTTTCCCGAAGGGGAATTGAAGCAAACATTGCAAAGATCCAGGCGCTGATGGACATGAAGCCACCTGCATCCCTCAAGAAGGTCCAGAGATTGACTGGAAGGGTTATGGCCTTGAACCGATTCTTGTCGAAAGCAGGAGAGAAGTTGCTGCCATTTTATCATTAAATCTGCAACCCAAAAAATTTTAAATGGACTCTAGACTACGATGCAACTTGCACTAAACTTAAACATTCTTTGGGCTCTCTCCCGATCCTTATTTCTCCCATTCCGGCTGAAACTTTATATACTTATCTATCCATACCTTCCTATGCGATGAGTTTGGTTTTATGCGCCTTACGAGGTTCAACCACAAAACCGGTATACTACATTAGCCATGTCTTTCAAGGACCCAAAACCAGATATTCCACTTTGAAAACACATGCATTGGCTTTGTTTGTTAAGGCAAGAAAATTAAAACCGTACATTCAAGCTCATTGCATTCAGGCACTAACAATTGCTCGTATTAGGCAGATACTTAACAAGCCCAATACGGCAAGAAGGCTTATGAACCTCGGGCTTGTGACGTGGGCAATAGAGCATTCAGAATATGACATTCAATATTCACCGTGTAAATCCATAAAAGGTCAAGTCTTCTCAGATTTTGATCTTGAATGCACAGTGCCAAGATCTGATCAAAATCCAAAACTAAACTCTGAAACTCCCCCTCAGGACTATTGGATGCTGCACATAGATGGATTGACGAAAGGAGCCGGCTTTGTGCTTATAAGCCCCGAAGGAACCAGGTTCGCTTATGTTCTAAAATATAACTTTTCCATAAGCAACAATGAATCTAAGTATGAGGCCTTTTCTAGTAGTATTGGGACTTGCGGAAAGCCTCCACATCCCGAATCTCATTACCAAAACCAATTCACAGCTATTGACCAAACATGTTAACGGCAAGTATAAGGCAAGAGAAGAGAACAAGCAGCAATACTTTGCCGAAGCATAGAATTCTTTTAGAAGTTCCAATGCATCAAAGTCGAACATGTATCACGCAAAGATAGTGCCAAAGCTGACTTCCTATCCAAGGTGAAGCTAGAAGTTCCAATGCATCAAAGTCGAACATGTATTGCGCAAAGACAATGCCAAAGCTGACTTCCTATCCAAGGTGAAGCAAGGAACACAAATGCAAGGAATATGGATCGAACCCTTGGAAAGGAAAAGTATTGACCATAAACAAATCACAGAACTGCATGAAGAAATCTATGGTTCTCACATCAGTGCTAGATCACTTGCCCAAAAAGTTATGAGAACGGGATATTTTTGTCCAAGTTTGGAGAAGGATGCTGAAAATGCCAAATTCATGACAACGTACACTATCTTCCAATAACCGAGTTGCATTCACTGAGCAATCCGATTCCATTTCATCAATGGGGAATGGATCTCCTAGGACCCTTTAATAAGGCATCTAGAGGAAGAGAGTTTTTAGAGGTCGCAATGGATTATTTCACGAAATGGATTGAGGCACAAGCTTTGGCATCCATTATTGCCTGAAAGGTGAAAGAGTTTTTCAGTGAAAATGTTATTGTCTGATTCGGAATACCTCAGATACTCATTATAGATAATGGAAAACAGTTCGAAGCAAAAGAATTTCAAGACTTTTATACCGAACTAAAAATTGATCATTGATTCACATTCGTAGGTCACCCGCAAACCAATGGATTAGCAGAAGTATACGAATCATTCTCCAAAGTTTGAAGAAAAGACTTGAACTAAAGCGAAAATGGGTGGACGAATTGCACAATGTCCTTTGGTCACATCGAACAACTCAGAATGCCTTGACCAAAGAATCACCATTCACCTTATGTTTCGGCATGGATGCTCTAATCGCAGTGGAAATTGGAAGCTCTTCCCGCTGCAGCATTGCATTCAATGCAGAATGGAATGATTAGAAGTTGGTTGAAAACCTGAACTTATTGGAAACAGCCTAAAACCAAGTTACTCTCAAAGAGATGGTGTACAAGAGAAAGTTGGCAAGTTATTACAACAAGAAGGTTCCAAAGAAGCAACTTAAAATCGATGATCTGGTTCTTCGGAAAAATGAAGTAAGTCGGCAAGACAAAAACCGGAAGCTAGATCCAACTTGGGAACGCCCGTGTCTAAGGAAATTTTTTGTATAAGTCTTTTCATTTTTGTAAAGCAGGTACACAATTCCTGATACATTCGGTAACTTTTCGAATTTGATAATCCGCTTTGCTTAATGAAATTAAATTTCAGTACATAGTGTTTACCTCCATTGCTTTAATTTCATTTATGCCTTAAAAAACATTGCAATAAATTGAAGACCAAAACATGAGCTGAATTCAAAGATTGGCTACAACTTAAATCTAAATGCCACATTTGCATAAGGCTGATACTTAGGCCGAACATAAATAATTGGTAGATTCTTAAGTTCAAAGTTCAAATTTACACAAGTCCAATACATACAGTCCAAACAGAAAACATAAGCACAATACATAGGCCGATTCTCAAGTATAAAGTTCAGAAAAAAACATGAATTTTTTGGAGTTCTTACTCTCATTACTCAAATTTATTTCATTTATGCTTCGGCAATCAGCACAATGGAATTAAAACCAGACCAAAAGTTTGTCATTCAAAAGTGATGGGAGAAACGGGTACGACCCGGACAAGTCAATGCAAACAGGTACGACCCTAATAGAAGTCAATCCAAATGGGCCCAAGGCCCCAACCTTCAATACCTGAAAGTCAGACTCATAGAGTCAACAAGGAAGGGTGGGTAGCGACCTACTACCACTGACCTCAAAAGTCACCAACCTCCTGAATGAGCTCGAGAGAGGCAAAACCAAACCTCGGCCCACGACCTGGTAACTCCTAACTCGTCTCATACATCTTCAATGCCACGACCAGATGTGTGCAATTCCTAACAACTCAAATGACCATACTATCACTCAGAGTGACATCCCAGAAGAGATAACCAAGACCCTCAATATCCACGGGCAGTCGTGAAGTTGGTCCAGAGGTTGGTTAGCGGCTCATACCTCTCGACAGAGACGTGAATGGTAGGATATCTCAACACAGTTAAACTCTATGATTCCAGGGGCAATTGGCGGGATTCTAAGATCCCACAACTATCCTAACTACCTATTGTCACGTAATAGTAGATCTTAGATTAAGGAGGTAACTGATCTCCCTTTTAAATAATCGAATTGGACAAAATCTATGGACAAGTCAGAGAAGCCACACAAGAGACAGTCTCTTTGAGAACTGATTACTCCTAATTACTCTCAGAATATTGATTTAGGGATCGGAGCTCAGCCCACCTCGGGTGACTAATTTCTTCTTTCTTCTCAGGTTGTAGTGGATAGACATCATCACGGCTTTGGGGTGACCTGGTGTTCATATTTTGAGCCCATCACTTCTGCCGCCTTCAGTGGGAACAAGACGCAGAGCTGGTTTCAGATCAAGTTGATTCGGCTCGAGGTGGTTCGAATGTAGGGCATGTTTCAGTTTACCAAGTTTCGGTTCCACCATCAGCTCCACATCGATCAGAACGTTTGAAGAAGAGGACATGAGCTGCTTGAAGTATCGAATTGATGACGATGACGATTCCTGAGGCAACTGGTATGAGCTCGGATCGGGCTCAAATTTGCCTAGGTGACCCAGAACGGCCCAACGAACGAAGCAAAGGGACCGGGGCCGCAGCAGGGGCGACCATCAGTTAACAAAGCAAATATCATCTGCCACCGGTACCAACAGAAGGGTCATTATGCTTATGAATGTCCTCGGCTAAAGTCGCAATTATTGATCCGGAAGGAATCGTAGAGGAGGATGTCGGAGAATTCGAAGATGCTGAGGTGGCAGAGGGGGAAGAATACGTCGTAGCACTAGAGGATGTAAGAGGAGAGAGTTTAGTACTGCGCCGAATCTATTTAGCTCCCCAGGTTGATTAGGATTGGTGACGTCGGAATATTTTCAGTACCCGTTGTACCATTGGAGGGAAAGTCTGCAAAGTAATCATAGATACG